>NW_004624739.1:279015-386525 GCF_000247695.1 Heterocephalus glaber
CTTTTAGGGCTTGAAATACTTCACTCCAGGCTCTCCTTGATTTGAGGGTTTGTGTTGAGAAGTCTGCTGTGATTCTGACGAGCTTTCCTTTGTAGGTGATTTGTTTGAGAGGCAGTTTCTACACTTCATTTAAACTGGTAAAAGAACATCAGTCAAGGAAGTCATGTAGATAATATATCTGGAGCAACCACTGAAAATCTATATAAAGAGACTTACTTTAAAACACTATAGGTAAAATGGAATTCCAAAAGATGTTCACATAACCCACAAGGAGGCAGGGAAGAAAACAGAAAGAAGAGAAGAAAAACAAGCAAAATGGCAGACTTAAATCCCAACTTGTCAATAATTACATTAAATATAAATGATCTAAGTACAACATTTAAAGGACAGAATTTGGCAGGGTGAATTAAAAACGTGGCCCAACCTTAATGTATCTACAAGAAACTTAATTCAATTATAGTAACATAAGTTTGAAAATAGTTTCTAAGCTGTTTGATGAAAGTCATAGTGATATAGGGCACCAAGTAATCTAAAAATGATATAGGGTGGCAAGTAATCCACATGAGGAAAAACAATCCAAACAGGGAAATATAACTCCCAACCTGTTAGATTTCCAAAACATGAGTTCGTGTTCTGTAAAATTGAAGGATGAAAAAAAAATTGAAGAATGAATTCTAGGAACAACAGAGGTTAAGAGTAAGAAAAATTTATTGAATGAAAAACAGCTTCTGTCTAAGTGAAATTGAAGAGGAACCAGAAAGTGAACTGCCTGCCCACTCCACTTCTCAAAAGCATTTTATTGAGCAAAGCCACAAGGTGAGGCAGGTACAAAGTGGGATAAAACTGTAAGACTCCATGGAAAATTACAAAGTGGGCATGAGGTGGGACAAAACCATGATCAACCAATAAGATTATAAATATAGTCACCCAGGTAATATTGATTAAATGGGGATCAAATGGGAAAACAAGTCCCATACAAGGAATTTCTGGAAGGGAAATGGGCTACGGAGATTGATGCCTATTTAGAATATCAATCACTGCTATTTATCCCCAGGGGAAGTAGTTGGGTACTGCAGTACCTTTTTTGGGGGGGGGGTACTTGGACAAACTCAGGACCTTATCCCCCCCACCTTTTCTCTTTTTATAATGCTAACGGGTGAATGTGCCTCGATTGTTTTTCTATGCTGAAAGCCCAGCTTTGTCTAACTGCCTTATAATAATTTCTAACTAACTTAGCTACCTACAGTAATAACACAAGCAGTTTAAGTTGTAATATAAGTAATACACAATCTTATGGAAAGAGATATGTGATTCAAACATTAATCAAAGGAAAGAATGAAGGGCTATATTAATACCAGATAAAGTAGGTGTGACAGCAAAGAAAATAACCAGAGATAGGAGCATATAGCTGTTATAGTTGGTGCGCATGAATCCACTTGTCAAAAATAGGCTTTTTGTTGTGAGAAAAAGAAAAGTTTATTCCAGTGAACAGGGATTAAAATCAGGGAGATTCTAGCAGCTAGCTGGGAATAGCTAAATTTATCACATCCATGTGCGGATGGGCTGACAATGGGAGAGAGAAAATACCAGCAGCTAGCTAGGAGAGATTTCATCCATGAGTGGATGGGGTAACACTAGGAGAGAGTTATCAGCAGCTAACTGGGAAAGGAATTAGGCTTAAATAGATATTGAAAGGGCTAAGGAATCTGAGGTGAAATGTTTATGATTGAATCCAAGGACAGTCTGCACAGATGTGTAGACAATCACTGGACTTTTCATCGCCCTGGAGATTGTATACTTCGTTTTGAGTCCATTTGTCCTATCTACTGAGAAGCTGCTATTGTTTGCTGAAAGCAGCTTGTTTGCTTTGTCCTAATTGTTTAGGCCAGCCTTGACAATAACCTTTACCCAATTCATTTTTTGAACCTAGCATTACTCTGATACTCAAACCAGACAAAAACAATACCAAAATAACACCAAAAATAAATCAGGCTAGTGTCATTCATAAATAAAAATGCAAAATCACTAAAAGAGTGTTATATAAAGAATTGCACATCAAGTGGAATTTATTCCAGAAATGCTGTGCTGGCTCAAAATCCATCCAGCTATCCATGGTTTGAGAATCCATCAGAGTAAGCCACAGTGTTAGCAGAAAAAAAGAAAAATCATATAATCTAAAAAAATGAGAAAATGCTAGTAGTTAGAAAAACTCTGGATACAATGTTTTAAGATGGCTTCAGTGACCAAATTTGAATCACTACTGTGGTGAATAATTGTAAATAATTGATGTTAGAGTCATTAGATTTTTATTCATATTTCTGTGTGTTTCACACTTCTGCTTCAAAATCTCTTTTTTCCCTATGGAATGCTCTTGCAGAATTATAGTTCTGACTCATGTTCTTTTCACAGCATACATATGCTGCTCCATCAAGTTGTGTTATCACAGTTTGTAACTTGCCTGCATATTCAATAGACTTTAAGCTCTTTGTGAACAGAGGTTGTATATAAATTATTTTTTCCTCATTTGAAATAAAATTTTATTTGATAAGATCATCTACAAAAAAAATCACATAATCTCAATTGATACAGTAAGAGCATCAAAACATTTTCCAGAAAAATAAGAAGAAAACATTTAACAATTGGTCAAAAAGCATCAATATGGCCAGGGATTTAGCTCAGTGGCACCATGCCTGCCTTGTAAGTTCAAGGTCCTGAGTTTGATCCCCGGTACTGGAAAAAAAAAAAGCACCTATAAAATACCTAGAGCTAACATTACACCACTTTCTTGTAAAAGACTAAGTGCTTTTTCCCTACTACTGGGAACAAGGCAAGGAAGTCGGCCCTCACCACTCTTAGCAACAGCACTGGGCATTCCAGCCAATGCAGCGAGGCAGAAAAGGAAATAAAGGCACACAAATTAGAAAGGAATAAATGGAACCATGCCTATTTAGAGATGTATGACATGATTGTTTATGTAAAAAATCCCAAATAATCTATTTTTTAAAAATCTCTAGATACAGTAAGTGCATCTAGATCATAGGATACAAGATGAACATACAAAAATCAATTTTATTCCTGTATACCAGAAATGAACACATGACACTGATATCAATGCCATTTATAATTTTAAGCTAAATTTTAAAATTGAGGTTATAAATGAGCATTTGAACGAGCAATTTACTACACTAATAAGGTTGTCCGATGACCACCTTTATGTACTACTCCCCAAATACTGTCAGCATACCCAATGGAAACCATGTACCCATTAACAGTTATTTCTCATTCCTCTCTCCTCTCGGCTTCTGCCAACCACCAAACTGCTCCCCATGTGTATGGATTTAGTTATTCTATATATTTCATTAAAACTGAATCATACCAATATGTGACCTTTTGTATGGCTTCCTTCATTTGGTATAATGTCTTCGAAGTCCATTCACACTGAAGCAAATATCAGTATTTCATTTCTTTTTACAGCTGAAAAACTTTCTGTTGTGTGGGTATACCACAATTTGTCTATCCCTTCATCCATTGATGAATAATTGGACAGTTTTTATCCTTTAGCTATTATGAACAATGCTGCTATGAACATTTGTGTACACATATTTATTTGAATACCTCTTTTCAATTTGGGGGGGCTCATTCATAGGTGCAGAATTGCTAGATCATACTGTAATTCTATATTTAATTTTTTGAGTAACCACAAAATTTTCTGACATTTTCTGAACCACTTTGCCTTTCTACCAGCAATGTGCACAATTTTTTAGAAATGGAAATATTTTAAGTGTAAATCTTAGAAAACATGTGAGACTTCTATACTGAAAACTACAAAACACTGGTGAAAGAAATCAAAGTCGATCTGAGCAAATGGCAAGACAGATGGTAATGTTCCTAACTAAAAGGGTCAACATTATAAAGATGTCAACATCCCAAACTGATATACAGATTTGACAAAATTCCTATCGTGTTTATGGCATGATTATTTTCCTAAAATTTATATGGGAAGTACAATGAGTAAAACAATTGTGAAAAAGAAGAACAAAATGAGAAGACCCAATCTACTAATTTAAGACTATTTGTTATTAGCAAAGGTGTAAAAACATAAAGCAATGGAACAGAATAGAAAATCATGGAAAAGACCCACACAAGTATACCAAACTGATTTTTGGCAAAGATAATTTCATGGAGGAAAGAGAGCCTTTTTAACAAATGGTGCTGAATCAGCAGTTGGACTCTCAGGTCAAGGGTGGCAGGTGTCAGTGGGAGAGAAGAAATTACCCTTGGCCTAAGGCTTCAGTGGTGGCAAATCTATGACACCCATGCTGCAGCGGGCACACAGAGCCATCTCTATCAGCACATGAGCCAAGTATCCAAGCAGCTAAGCGTTGGGTAACAGTTGTTTTTTCTAAATTAAAACCTCAATATTTAGGTTTAAAGGCAGCATTGGCACTTTGTGATAAGTAAGTGGGTTTTGGGTTGCAGTTGGGTACTCGATCTCTAAAGGTTTGCCATTACTGGCATAAGTCTTAAGCTTTATGCAAAAATTAAAGTGGATCATAGGTTTAAATGTCTGAAATAAAACAGTAAAACTTTCTTTGTAAAACCCAGCAGTTATACTCCTGGGCATTTATCCAATGGAAATCAAAACATAGTCACACATAAACTTGAATATGAACATCTATAGCATCATATTCCTAACAGCACCGAACTGGAAATAACCTAGATGTCCTTAAACAGGTGAATGGTTAAACAAGCTGTGGGAATCCGTATCATGGAATACTGCTTGGTCATAAAAAGGAAAGAAAGAGGCTGGGATGTAGTTCAGCCGTAGAGCACTTGCCTAGCAGGCATGAGGCCTTGAGTTGGGTCTCCCTAGCACTGCAAAAAACAAAACAAAACACTAAAAGCTATTGATACATGCAATAGTCTGCATGAATTTCCAGAGAACTGTGCTGAGTGAAAAAGAAAATCTATCTCAAAATGGTACATAATGTATTATTCCATGTTTTTAACTTTTTTTTTTTTTTTTGAGACAGTGTCTCACCAAGTCACGACTTACCCTGGCTGGGCTTGAACTTGAGACCTTCTTGTCTCAGCCTTTCAGAGTGCTGGGATTACAGCATGCACCACCATGCCCAGGTATATTTAACATTCTTTTTTTTGGTACCGGGGATTGAACTTGGGTCCTTGCGCTTGCACAGCAGGCAGCAAAACCACTGAGCTAAATCCCCAGCCCCAATATTTAACATTCTTGAACTAATAAAATTATAGGAAGGGATTATAGACTAGTGGTTCCTAGAGGTAAAGGAGAGGTTGAGGTAATATTAAGGGCAATGTGGGAGAGCATTATAGCAGTGCAAATGTTCTGTTTTGACTATGTTAATTTTCATGCCCTGATTGTAATATTGTACAATAGCTTTGCAAGATGTTACCAGTAGGGGAAACTGTCTTATAGGTATATGGATCTCTGTGTTACTTCTTCCAACTACATGTGAGTTTATAATTTTCTCAAGATAAAACAAAAATTTTTAAATATTTAAATGATGGGCTCAGCAAAGAACAGGAGACTAGTACATAGGAACAGTGGGGCTGCAGTTGAGGGCAGCTCAGTGAGAGAGTGTGTGCCTAGCATGCATGAGGCCCTGGGTTCCATCCCCAGCACCAGAAAAAAAAAAATGAACAGAAACACTAGAAATAGAACTGAAAAGGATCTTAGAAAATAATTATTGTTAAAATTAAGATTTTAGATGATGTATTTGTTTCTTATTGCTACTATAAGGTTACCGTAGAATTAGTATCTCTCTCTCTCTCTCTCTCTCTCTCTCTCTCTCTCTCTCTCTCTATATATATATATATATACACTTTTGGGGAGGTACTGGTCCTCGTACTCAGGACCTTGCACTTGTGAGGCAGGCTGGGCACCACTGAGATAAATCCCCGGCCCTAGTATCTTAATATTTTATCTCGTGGTTTTGGATATCACAATCCCAAAATGGGTCTCACTGGGCTAAAAACAAAGTTCTGGCATTTGAAATGGCTGTCCGTTCCGTGTCTTCATCTTCAAGCGAGCAGTGGAGTCGGGGTCCCTTTCAGATTGCCCTGTCTCTGATTTTCTGCTGCTAATAAGGACCCTGTGATGACACTGGACCCTCCTGGGTAACCCAGGCTGCTCGCCCTGCCTCCAGGCCAGCTGGTAGCAGCCTCGATTCCATGTGGACCCTGGTTCCTCTTTGTCGAATTCACCCTTTGCAGGGCTAGGACGCCCCCATCGCGGGGGAGTGGGGTCACTGTTCTGCCTGCCACAAATAGATTACAAAACCAGATTCAAACCTCTACAAAATAATTATTGAACCAAAAGAACTGAAATTACTTAGACTGTAGCAAAAGAAACGGGATGTGGAAAATACAAATGAGAAGTTAAAAGACATGAATGATAAAGAATCCTAGAAGAAAAACTGTCTCATTTGTTTCTGCCAGGGTTTCATATAAAAATAAATTGGAGGAATTAGGATCATTTTGGATGTTCACAAGTTTGCACATTGCATCTTACTGTTTTTGCAGTTTCACTTTTGATTTAGGAACATACTTTCCTTTTCTCAGAAAACAGCCTTCGATGAAAATTTTAATACTCAAGAGTATATATATATGGTCACATGATTTAACGCACTTCTTTAGTTTGAATAAATGACAAATTTTTATAGTGTGGATAATGTTTAAAAATATTAATCAGGGAAATTTATTAGCATGTGAAAGAGTCATTGACAAGTCCTTACAGCAAATACAAAGAATATAAAACGTGCACTGCCAAGAACGGACTTAAAACAAGCCAGGAAGAAACACCTAGATTTTTAAAAGTGTAAATGTAAGTTCATGCTCGGTTGTCAATTTTGGTTACTTTCAGCTGGTTTCGTCGGGAGCGCATGTCGCAACCTAAGCTTCCCCGTCAAGTCCAGGCACTGGCCGCGGTCGCCTAGGCTGGCTGGGTGGCACTTGCAGGGGGCGGGCCTTGCTCCGCGGCGGCCGCGGCCGAGCTGGCGCTATGAGTTTCCTGAGTGTTACCCCCGGGCGAACTCTGAGGTCTGCCCACTCGGCCTGCGCTGTGGCCGTGGCGCGGGGCGCCCCTCGGCTTCTCGCGTCCTGCAGGAGGAGCGGCGCCACCACCCGCGCCTGCCGAGTCTTCACCGCCCGGCCTCCTCCTCCTCGCGGAGCGCGGCAGACTCTGGCGCCGGCAGAGAGGCGCGGCCGTCGCTGCGTCCAGCCAGTTCCCGTTCCGGGCCCGCGCGGTGCCAGCGCCTTCCCGGCCCACGAGCTTCCTGGCGCACCTGGCTCCTGCTTTTGCTTCCAGATGCTCCGAGTCCTGCAAACCTAGGGCCAAGTAAGTTCTAGGGGTTTGCGCTGGGCGGACGCTTTCTGGAGTGCGGCCCGAGAGCAAGCGGGCGCGGCGAGGCAAGATCTGCTTGCGGTCGGAAAGCGGGGCTGCTTCGGGTGGACGAGGCAGAGAAATCCGGGAGACTGAGGATTGCACCGAAAGTTCCAAAGTTGGGAGCCCAGTGGGTGTGCATTAGCGGAACCCTTGGTCCCACGGTGGCCTGAGGCTGGAGTTCTCAGTTCCGCCTGCAGTTCAGTCACCTGGGATACCTAAAATCCAGATGCCCGGGCCATTCCCTAAAGTCCCTTGGAATCTCTAGGGTGGGACCCAGGTTTGGTATTGAAACGCATCCCGGGTGATTCCAGCGTGCCCCTAGGGTTAGGAACGGGACACCAAAGGGAAGCCAGGAGAACCGTCCTTGGCCCTCCTGCAGTCCAGCTTGTAAACTGGCTGCTTCCAGGGTCCTGCTTGGTCCTGAGGTCAGGAGAGGACTTCCTTTGGAATTCACGGGCTACAAAATGAGGAAATGAGACAGTGTTTGGCAGGGTCGATTGAATATCATATGCAAAAGGTCTCGAGCAGCATGTTGTGAAAACATTCAGAACGACAGATCATGATATCCTGTTGGTTCTGCACCCTGGGAAATGCCTGGATTGTTGGTATTTGAAATTAAGTCTTGGGAGATCAGTAAATCCTGCCTGAACTCCTGTGCCTTTGGGTTTGAAAGTGAAGCCAGAGGTGTGTTTGCCTGAGAGTCAGATCTGTCCTCCCTAAAGCTCCCTGTTTAAGATTTACTTGTCAGGGTCCAGGAAGAGCAGCTGGACCATGGGTGTTAGACAGGAGTGTGTTGCCTGTTCTCACCTAGAGGTAGATGCCAGGGGCAGGTGGCTGGGATTTAGGCAAACAGACAAGGGACAGGCATCTACTGACTATATTGAGCAGATTTAAAACCCACAGCCCAGAAGTAGAGGAGAGGTGTTGAAAGAAGAGTAAATTTTTATGGAATGGAGAAAAAAGCTCAAGCTTTGGAGCCCATTAAACCTGGACCCAAATTCTGAATCTGTCACTTCTGTGATATGTGACCATGGGCAAGTTACTTGACCTCTCTGAGATCCCATTTTCTTACTTATAAAATGGGGATGAAAGAGTGACTCTCTCCTGAGGCTGACGTAGATCAGTGAGATAATGTGCATCAGACACCTGTTGGGGTGGGCGGCACACGGCAGGTGCTCTGTCATTGGCAGTTGTTACCCACAGCTCGAGAGCCTCCTTTCAGCCACCCACAAGATCTCAACGTGTTTCTAGGAAAATTCCTCTTTGGTGCATCAAATGCTTTTTAAGGGCAAGTGATTCTTCCAGACTTGACTTTTGTGGTAAGAGGTGAGTGGTTGCTGCCATTTCAATTAATAGATTTTAACCCAAACCAGAAAGTCTTTAAAAGCAGCAGGCAAAGAGGCCGAGGATTTAGCTCAGTGGTGCCCTCACCTGCCTCACACGCACAAGGTCCTGAGTTCGATCCCCGGTGCCAAAAAGAAAGCACCAGGCACCTTGACACACACCTGGAATCCTAGGACTGCAGGGGAGGGGCTGAGGCAGGAGGATCACTGAGAGTTCGAGGCCAGCCTGGTGTACATAGTGAGTTCAAGGCCAGCTCAGACTACATAGCCAGACCCTGTCTCAAAAAAACAAAACAAAAGCCTTTCAAAGCAAGAGTTTGTCGACTTCCTGGGTTAGATTTTTTTAAGAACTGTGAGTTTTATCTGGAACTGCTACACACCAAGCTGTGGGCAGAGATTACTACACAGAGTTGGCCAAGGCAAGCTGGCTGTGACCCTCCCCTTTGCCCTCCTCCCAGCCTCTGGGCCCATGGAGTCAGCTGGCGGTGCTGTCGCTCTGCAAGGATCTTACCTTGGTCCTTTGATGGAGCAGAGACCCTGGACGTTGGATGTGCTTCTTTAGAGCCAAAAGGCAATTTTGTGTTATGCTTCATTAAAATCAGTAAGTTACTCTCCAGTGTATGATCACTTTGGAATTTGTTTTGCTGAGGAGTCATTCTCCCCTAACTTATAGCGAACTATCATTTAAAGGACTAATATCTGGTTCAAGGTAATTGCTAAATGAGCACCAGATTAGCCCCAGATTTTGGTAAGGGTGTGTATGTGTGTGTATTTATGGTGCTGGGGGGGATAGATTCATAAAATGTGACATGTACCTGTTATATGTTTGTTTCCAAAAGTCAATGTCCTTTGTCCATCTTCGGTATCATTGCTACCTCATAGGTTAGTGTCAGAATAATTGGGGCGTAGTGGATATTATCAGAGCTACACACGACTGCATAGGACAGTTCCACACTGCTGAAAGAACTCCTTACCAGGTGGGAGAGCAGTGAGCAGAATACTTACTTGAAAGAATTTGTCATTTTACTTCCCAAAAGATTAAAGTTCTAATGATTGAGAACTTCCTGTGCTTCATTTTAACACATTCCCAGACTGCTGTCTGTAATGTCAAGACCAAACCTCCTAAAAGAAATTGGGTTGATCACTCGGCTTTTCTTTGGAGATCTAACTCCTTATAACATAGAACAATAGGTCCCTTCTTTCAGATGACCATTTCTGGCTCCACTTAATGAGGCCCACGTCTCACGTTTAACACAAAATAAATCATGCTGATGATTTCAAGTGGAGATATAAGATCTACAAAAAATACCAGTGGGGCAAGACTTACATGGAAGAAACCTTGGATTTTGGAGTCAGTCAGCATCACACTCCTACTTTGTTACCATGTGAACTTGGACAAGATCTTTGGCCATTCCAACCCTGTGTCCTCCTCTGTAACATAATTCTTTCTTTACAGGGTGTTTTGAGTACGTGATGAGTTAATCTATGTGATGACTTGGCATACCACCTAGCTTTCAATGACTGGTAATTATTTTGGTGGTAATAGTTGTGATGGCTACATTGGTTCCAGTGTGGTCTTACTATTTCTTATTTATGTGACTTGGATAAGTATTTACAAGCTTTGGTTCTGGGTCTGTTCGATGAGGATAGCTCTACCTATCTGGAAGGACTGGTTTGAGGCTTAATTTATTAAATGACATGAAGCTATGTCTGATCTAGTGGGCCCTAGAATACTTACATAGGCTTACTCTGTGCAAGCAAGGGCTTTAGGGGTTTTCTTTCTTTCTTTCTTTGCTTTTTTTTCAGCTTATTTAATCTTCCCAATGACCCTATGCAATAGTTATCATTTTCCCCATTTTGGAGAAGAGCCTGCTGAGGTTCTGTGAGGTTAAATAACTAGCCCAGGGAGGAAGTGCTGTGCCCAGGATTTGAAGTAGAGCCCTTCTTCTTAACCTCTGGCCCAGCTGCTGAGTGGCCTCCCTCTCTGCTTGCCCCACCCACCTCCTTCATCACCATAGATGTGTGACTGCTCTGTGGAGAGCCATTCTTCTAACCTGACCTGTATATGAAATGAAAGTAGGGCTCCTTTCTCCTGCTGCTCAGATAACTTTTAAAGTTCAACCATTGCTTAGACTGTTTGCCCTAATTCAGATCTTAAAAAATAATTAGCCCCCTGATTCTGATATTGACTTTTGCAGTGGATTGTGATAAATGTCATCTGCATGCCCTGAGACTGTTGGCCTGGGTGTACTAAAGCATCCCTTCACACAGGCAGAAGTTTGGGAGCACACAAAACAGGCCCAGAGTTTCCAATTTAAAAGAGTGTTCCACTGAAAGTACAGTGGCCTGGCTGGGCATGGTGGTCCATGCCCGTAATCCTAGCTACTGGGGAGACTGAGGCAGGGACATTGCAAGTTCAAGGCCAGCCTGGGTAACTTAGCAAGCCATTGTCTCAAGACATAATTAACTAATTAATTAATTAAAAGGACTAGGGATGAAAGTCAGTGGTAGAGTGCTTCCAGGCTGAGGCCATGGATTCAATCCTCAGTATCACAAAAATAAAGAAAGAAAAGAGGGAAGGAAAAAGGGAGGCCTGTTCTAAGTACATCCCCTGTTTTAAAATTTCTCATTCATCTTCCCCCTTCTTTTTCACCCCATTCGCTTTCTCCTTTTCTTGAGATCTGGCAGGCTTCTCAGAGGCCTATGTCAGTGGAACTTGAAGGCCCAGAGAAACAAATTCTCAACTGAGTGGGTTGTAGATGCTTTAGCATTTCTGATAAAGAGGTGATAATTTCTGCCTTTCCCAGGAGGTAAAGTGCTTTGCTGGCTCCCCAGCCTGGTGTTGAAGACTTTTAGAAAACTATTGGTAGCTCCTGGTTCCTCCTGGCTCTTTGGGCATTCAATCCATCAACATGAATTCAACAAATATTATCAGAAAATCTTTCTGGAACCAGGCATTTACTGAACATTTTTGGATATAGAAATGACTAAAACAGACCCAGCCTTGGGCCAATGGAATTTGCAGGCTATTGGAGGCTGTCTCTACCACAAATGAACATAGACTGGGTAGGGTAAACCGCTAACATTTATTTCCTACAGTTCTGGAGGCTGGAAGAATGAGGTTAGGATGCCAGCATGGTCCGGTTTGGTGGGTGTTCTCTTCCTGGCTTGCAGCTAGCACTTTCTTGCCATGTCCATATGTGGCAGAGAGAGAGCAAGTCTCTCATGTCTCTTCTTACTAGTATCCTCACCAGGCCTTCTTCTAATCCTAATCATCTCCAAACACCATCCCAGTGGGGATTAGAACCTCCACATATGACCTTGGGGGGGAAATACACATTTAGTCCATAGTAGGGGTGAGTGTAAACATACAGTGAGATACGTAATTACTAATTGTGGTGAGTGCTTTAAGGGGAAATAACACAAGTCATGAGACAGAAGTCAGAGCTGCACTGGGATTAGGAGAGTCTGGGGATGCCTTTCCAGGAACAAGCCTTTTCACCCAGGACTTGGGGATGCACAAAAGGAGTGAAACCATGCCAGATGCAGGGAGCAGCATGTTTGAAGCCCAAAGATTGGAAGGACCTGGGTGTGTGAAGTAATGAGAGCCCAGCCTGGTGAGGCCAGAGCCCAGGAGGGTACAGAGAGGAGCTAGACAATAGACCGTGCTCAGACCATGCAGAGCCTCCTCGGCTGGGTAAGGATTTGGGATTTTATTCTAATGTGCAGTGAGAAGCTATTGAAGAATTTTGCCCATATTTTCTCTATCATTAGTTTACAAGAAAAAGATAATTTATGAAGCCATCTTAATCTGTTTTCTCTTGCTATAGATGAATACCTAAGACTGTATAATTTATACAGAAATTTGTTTCGTATTGTTCTGGAGGCTGGGAAGTCCAGTGTCAAAGAGCTATATCTGGGGTTCATGAGGGATGGCCAAACTGGCTCCTATAACAGACCCACTCTCCTGATAACTAATCCACTCCCTTGATAACCCATTATGTTAGTCAGCTTTCCATCACTGTGACAAAATACCTGAGAGAATCATCTCAAAAGGGGGAAAACTTTATTTTGGCTCACAGTTTCAGAAGTATCAGTCCATGGTCACTTGGCCTTGTTGCCTTTGAGCCTGTGAGGAGATGGAGCATCATGGTGGTTAGCGTGTAATGCAGGAAAATGCTTACCTCAGGGCGGTGAGAAGCAGAGAGAAAGAAAGAGAGGAAGGTACAGAGGTCCCAATATCCCTTTCAAGGGCACACTCCCAAATGATCTAAATTCCTTCCACCGGGCCTCACCTCATAAAAGTTCTACTAGTTCCCAATAGCACCATAGGCTGGGACGAAGATCTTAGCATCTGTGCCTCTGAAGGACATTTAAAATCCAAACCATAATACCTGCAGACCTGAAAATCCATTAATTCTTTAATCAATGAATGGCTTAACCCATCAAGAGGACAGAGCCCCCATGACTCAGTCACCTCCAATTCCAAATTCCATGAATATATGACTTTGAGGATCAAGTTTCCAGCACATACATTCTGGAAGACAAATACTCAAACCTACTTGTTAGCTTTACAAACATTGTGTTGAATTGTGGAATAGTTCTGGAGATAGACATGATGGCTTTCAAATTCCAGACAAAAGAATTAGACTCAGAACAAAGCGAACAAAGGCAGGACCAGGATTCAGAGCCAGGAGTGCCCAGCCTACAGCACCTATCTGTAGTCTTCTGGGACAGGTGGGGACCCCCTAGGCACCCAGCATGCTTCATCAGGAGCAGCAATAGATGGTCTCTGGGGAATTCTAGTCCATCTCGCATCCTGGAAGCAGGAACAAAAGATCCCAAAGAACAGAAGGAAGATTGGAGTCTGTGAGTCAGGGAATCAAGGTCTGCAGGCCCAAAATGCCCAAGACCTCCTGTCTAAGGGGTGGAGGGAGAGGCAAGCAGTGTTTTTGTATCTGTTCTGTGCCCTCTGGTTGTAGCTCAGCACTCCTAAGAAGAGGGGATTCCCCCACCTTGTTTACTTTGGAGAATCCAAATTTGTCTTCTGACAAGTGTGCGTGTACTTACAGGGCTTGGAAAGAAGAAATTCTATTTTTGAAGCTTTCAAGCCACTAGAAAAGCCTCCACCCTTTGAGGCCATGTCCCTTCCATGGCCTGCTGGCTTGCTTTGGGTCATCTGCACATACCTTCTCTCCTCCCTCTCTGTATGGAGGCTGGTTGGGCAGGTCTTCGTAAGCTAGTACCTCACTTACGGAGGCACAGGCTGTCAGACTCTGGGGAGGACAGTGCAGGGTTTGTGGCTGGGTCATCCTCTCAGTACTGATTGCCCCTCGGGGTCAATGCACATGAATGCCCAGGGGCTCTCGGGCTGAGCTGTGTGATGGGCTTCTGCTGCAGATGCTGGGTAGCTGTGCTTATGTGCTAAGTGGGGTGACACAAGTCTGCAAGTAAGTACTTTGGCCAGCAATCAGCAGCATGTTTATTTGCTCACAGCCAAGTTTCAGCTAAGCTTTTGTGGTGACTAAGTTTTGTCCTTGTGAAATGCTTTGCATTTGCAAAGCCATAGACATTTTCTGTGTTAATTCTAAATGTGTCCTCCTGATGTTCTGAGGCTTCCAGATCTGCCCCTTGCGTAGCATTTTCTTCTACCTCAACACTTAATCCCTTTGCAGAGTTCCAGGACCTGGATTTTTGATTCAAGGTTATGTGATATGCCATTGACTCTTGTTATTAGGATGTTTTAATTGGGGCTGGGGATGTAGCTCAGTGGTAGAGCACTTGCCTAGCATGCACGAAACCTTGAATTCAACCCTTATTCCTAAAAAAAAAGTTTTTATTCACCAAGAGAAGTGAACACTAAGCACGGTGATGTTGGAACTTCTGTTTTTCAAAGCCTGGATTAAGCCAAGAAAATATCAATCAATAGTTCCATATCATTCCCACAATTCACTGTGAGGGCATGGTCATCAAGCAGCAGGTGATTAAATAGCAAGCCATTGTGCAGATAATACTTTGGAAACTGAAAGCTGGGCTCTGGATAATCTTTTTGTTTTGTTTTCTGTTTTTTCAGGCAGGGTCTCCCTTTGTAGTTCAGCTTGGCCCTGAACTCACTATGTAGCCCAGGCTGGCCTTGAACTCTTGGCAATCCTCCTGCCTCAGCCTCCTAAGTGGTGGGAGATATATATATATATATATATGTTTATTGGTACATTTTAGGTATAGAATACATTTACATTTATCATTGGGTGTTTGTACCAGAACATGATGTATCTTAGTTCTTATTTTTTCTCCCATTACCTGTGCACCCTTCACCCCCTCCACCCTTCCCTATCTACACAGAGTTTGATTCCATTTTTTTTCTCATAGTTTTTCCTTTCCCTTCTTCCCTTTCCCCTTTCCCTCCCACCATCCCCAAACCCTTGGACCTTTTCTTATTTCAAATTATCAATTATTCATTTTAATCATTTTCATCCTTATTTACACTTTCAATTTCTCACACTAGAGAAACTATTCGGTATTTACACATGTGTGTCCTATTTATTTCACTTAAGAGTATGGCCTCAGTGCTGGGATTACAGGCATGTGCCACTGGCTAATCTTTTCTAAGGCAGCAACTAATGTAAAAGACTTACAGAGATAGGAAAAGCCAACGATGCAAATATTAGTGATTATTCACTAACCACCCTAGCAGGTGAACCTGTGAGTTATTGAAATGCACAATGAACCCTGCTGTGGACAGTGCCTGGGGCACTTCATTCATTTGACCAGTTTTATGGGCATCCACTGTGTGCTGTAGGTGCAGTAGGTGACCAGATGGACACCATTGCTAGCAGTCAAGTGCTGGGCCTCAAAGATGACCCAAGACTACTGTCTTGTAGATCATGACAAGCACTTACTATGTGACGGGTGCTGTTCTAACATAACGCTGTATGTATATACTCATTGCAGAAGGTGATCCTATGACACAGGTGCTGTTATTACCTGCATTTTACAGATAAGGACATGGAAGCCTAGAAGGTAGTGTTATTTGTCCAAATCACACAGTGATCAGAACCAGGTAGCCTGGCTATAGTCTTTGACCTTCACTACCACTATCAATTGAAAGTACACATAAAAGAAAAATAGTCAGTTTAGAAAAGAAAGCACCTCCTCCTTTGAGACAGGAACCCAGTGGGCAGGAATTCCCCTGCCCTTTCCCCATTCTGACAGTGTCAGTCCCTGCTGGGACGAGGGGAGACTGCTGCTGAGGGACCTACTTAGCTGGAAGTAAACAAAAGAAGCAATGACCTCAGTGCCAGGAGGCATAGGTTTTAGTTTTGTGTGACCCAGACAAGTCTCTGCCCTACTGAGAGCCTCAGTTTCCTCATGTCCAAAATGGCTGTGGATGGCCTTCCTCTCCATTCCATCTGGAAGCCCAGGTTCTCGCAGGGCGAAGGCTGCCTTCCACATACACTAAACAGGGCTTTTGGAGCAGAGGAAGGAGGCACTGGCCCTGAGGAATGTGAGGCTGCTCTGAAAGGTGCTTGTGTTTAACAGTCCCGCCCCTGATCCTTAGTCAGCTGTGTCTGCATTCCTTCCTCTGTGGGCAGGTGGCAATGTCTGCTTGTCTAGGGTCCAAATTATATGGTGTTTCATCATGAAAGGGAGAGATTGGGGAGCAAGAGGGAAGAAGGGAGGAGGGGAGAGACGAGAGCAGGAGAGAGGAGGTACAAGAGGAGTGATTTCTATCTGCTTGGAAATTCTGCGGGATTAAGTGCTTTGGGATGTTTAGGGTAAATGATCAAAAAGTATCCAGTAGTCATCACAGCTTCCGCCACTTGCTCTGTGTTCTCCAGCAGAGACTGCCTGTAGTTGCCTGGTGTGGCAGAGGCTTGGGGAATGGGTGTGTTTTCCAGGCTAATTTCCTTAAGAAACTGAAAACACACAAAGGAAAGAGGGAAAAAATGTGGATTTTTGTGTACCATCCAGCAGAGTAAGGACCCAGTTTGTTGACCACTTGCCTGTGTTGCCCAGGTATATTTATCAATATTGTATAAAAACAGACTGGGCCTTAGCTTCCTGTAGATGCTGTTGGGCTGGGTTAGTCCTCCCACCTCTCTGCTGGGCAATTTAAAGATTGGCCTTGTTGTCCCTATGGTGTCTTTATCCCTGAATATCCCAGTGGCTCATGTCGGTAGAGTACAATTGTTTATCACTTGTAAAACTCCTCTAATAAGGAGGCTGTGGATTAAAGTCATCAAAATGAATCTACTGAAGAGAGAAGTAGTCTCCTAAAGGAGAATCCAGATACTACCCAGCATTCATGGATCTATGTGTTCAGGTTATGCTGGGCCTTATGGTCACACTGATGGAGCCAAAATGTTCTAATTGACATTTTGCCATCTGGATAATATCAGTTCCAAGGCAGGCAGGCACCTACATGAGGTAGGCAAGAAATGATGATTTTAACTTGTTTTAATTCAATAAATAAATATCAATCAGCTATTCCCATTGTTCAGGACTGTGGTTGACAGAATGTTTTGGAGGCCCGTGCTGTGCATGGCAAGATCAGGCTTTACTGTAGATGTTATTTGCTGGTTAGATTTTAGTGATAAGGTGTGCTTCTAATAGAAAGGGAGAAAGAATTAAAAAATGGCTCCCTAGTACTCATTTGGGTGGGGAGCAGGTATTGGTCCTTGGACATCATCTACCTGCTGCTGAGAATTCAGAATTAAAGCACTGCAGGGGTCAGAATGATACCCAGAGGCAGTTGAGCTGAGAGTGTGCTATAGTGTTCAGAGGTCTGTCTCACATGAAAAGAATGGGAAGTGCAAGATAAAGGAAATCTTGAAATGCTTGGTAATCATGGAGCATTTGTCTCACATGGTATTCCTTGAGGTCCTGGGATTTATAAAAAACCTACTTTGAATGTCTGCTTTGTCGTCTTCTGCTCATACTATTTGTGTAGGCATTCATTTTTCACTTTGACTCCTTATTTCAAACCAGGACATGAGTTGACTGTCTCCTCCTAAATTGAAGATAAAATAAATCTGTTTTTCCCACAGATGTATCAGGTTTACTGTGACAGTTCTCCAAACTAGGAAGAGCTTTCCTTTTATTGTCAACAATGCACAGGGAGAGTCTTGCATTCCACCTGAGTGTGTTTGGTTTTAATGAAGCATCCTTTGGCATTTTCTTAGGTTCCTTAGAACAAGATGATCACTTAGATGCATCCTTAATGCTATCCTTTAATTCTGTCCTGTAGAAACTGCAGTCTTGCAAGGGTAGGGAGATGGCTGTAGTGACCTCCCTCGGCCTAAAAGCATCTTAAATGTCCCTGCTCTACTTCCAGTCTTGACTGGCTTTAGACGGCTCACTATCCCAGCTACGGACTTCCGTTTCCTCATGGATCGAATGCTCCTGTAGAAAATTATTTTATCAGTCAAATTTTTGGGCAAGGTTATGCCACAGTGACAGATAATTCATAAATCTCAGCACCTTAAACAGTCATGGTTTATTGCCTGCTAACACTCAATGTCTGTCATGAATTGGCAAGAGGCTGCGTGCAGTCTGCATGTAGTCACTTATGACCCTGGGCTGATGGAGCAGCCACTGCCTCACATGGTGCTCGCCCTAGTACCAGAAGAAAAAGAGAGTTGTGTACTGATGAATTCTGCACTGATGCCTAAAACTGCCTGCCCAAGTGACCAAGTCCATTTCTATTCCCATCTCATGAGCCAAAGCAAGGCATGCAGGTCCCTAGGCAGGACACCTGAGCTATTTAATCAACAGTGTATTTCTACCACTGTGTTGGTCTTTAAGAAAGTGGTGGGAAGGTCTCTGAAAGCTGTCCTATGGTCAGTAGAATCATACCTCACAAGCCAGACTTCTCTGTATATATAACAGCATTGGCCTTTTCCTGTGGCTACCAAGGTTCCTGAGCAGCAGGATGTTTGGGAACTCACATCTCAAGAAAGGAAAAGAGCTTGGGGGTAGAGGCAGGGCAGGGGCAGAAGCAGATGGACTGGGCCAGATTCCAAAGCCCCTGGCATGGTTTTGGTTTACATTTGCTTCCAACCTATATGTAGAAATTATCCTGAGCAGAAACTCTTGCAGAATGGCCTGCTCACTGCTTATAAAAACCAGCTTTGGGTTAAAACTCTAAGTTAGCCTCTGCTTCATTGCTAAAGAATGTTTTTGGAATAGGAGTCAGATCCTTTTGAAATCTTATCTGATGGTATTGCAACACCCCATTTGCAGGAAGTTGTGTCATTTATTTTGAAAGATGCATATTTAAAAAAGAAAGAATGATGGTTCCCAACAATTGCGTGTCTAAGAAAAGAGTGAAATCATGAATTCAGTGTGGATGATGGGAAATGATTTTCTCAAGGTTTCTCTTCTCCACCCAGCCCTCATTGGATGGGATGGGGGCCACATTCTGTCTGCTTTAACTGGGAGTCAAACTTAGTAGTCATGTTCTAGGCAGGCTGACTCAAGCATTGCTGGATGATCTTGCACAGAATGAAGGTCTGTCTTAGTTATTTTTCTTGTTGCTGAGACAAAATACTCAACACCCAAAGTTAAAGGAGGAAAGGTTATTGTAGATCACAGTTTGTAGAGGTTTCAGTTCATAGTTGGTGGCCCCAAGGCAGGTGGCATGGCAGAAGGGTGTCACAGAGGAGAAACAGTCCATGGCAAAGCAGGGCAGGCAAAAGGCAGCAAGCAGCAACAGCAGTAAGAAATGAGCAGCAGTCTTGTTTCTGTCCCTTACATTCTATCCAGGCTACAAGACCTTAGGGCAGGTATCATTCACACCAGGTGGGCTTTCCCATTATTCACACCCAGAACTGTCCTAAACCAATCAGTGGACTAATTTAGTATTCACACACCCTAGATCCCAGCATCACACACTTAATCCCAGCATCACATACTCTAGATCCAACCACCTCTGAAAAGCTCCACTTAGGATCGCATGAGGCTTGGGGGGACATCTAGACACAAGCCATAACAAGATCCTACCAAATGGGCTATTTGCCAATGTTTTCCAGGATGCAGGAAGCAAGGCCACACTGTGGTTATCTCTGCTCATGAGGTTGAATATGAGGATTTGTGGAACAAAGGTGGCTGGGAAGACCACTACTCATGTTCTCTGAGTTATCCCTCTGGCTGTTTCAAAGTCAAACTCCCTAAAAGAGAAGGGATATGGCTCTAGCCATATCTCCCTATTACCTGCCATTTCGGAGGACTGCCTTAGAGCAGATACCTCTGATCATGGTGACTGGATCCCAAGGAAGCCCTCAAAAGAGTGCCAGACTCACCAGGCTATTACACCCTCACCACACTGGAATTCCTCATTCTGAGTCCCCTTCCCCTACTCACCTGTAAACTCTGTGTGGACATGGAAGTGTTTAACTTTGGCGTGTCTTGGTTTCCACATTTGTAAACTGACTGTTACAATGACCTCTGCTACCTAGGGTAGTGGTAAGGATGGAGATGATAGAAGACAAATTACTGAGAATCTACTATGCACCCCTCCTCATCTAAGCACTTTGTGCACTTCACTCTCTTTATCCCTCTAGCAACATAGTGTGGCAGGGATTCTCACTGTGAGAAAATCAAGGCACAGAGACTGGCTCACTTGCTAGTGAGTAGTGGTTCTTATAACAAGTGTTCCTTCTAATAAGCCTTGAAAACAGAGATCACTTTGGTGCATCCCTGTCCCTGGCAGCCTGAAAAACACTAACAACCAGTCTGTTTACCTGAGGGTCCACATGCAGGAGCCTCTTTCTCACTTGTTAGTGATTAGGCTTGAACTCAGCCAGTGATTTCTCTGAAGATCATGCAGTTAATCCTGAGGTCATCCTGCTTTTTGTACTGCTCATGCAGGGTGACAGTATGTGTAAAGCACTAGGTTAGTGCAGGAGCCCTGCCAAAGTGCTTACTCTGTGTTAGCTGTTGTCATCTGTGCCCTGTTGAGTCCTCCATGCAGACCAGGGCTGGCAGTGAGCAAGAGCTCAGAGGATCTCTGCAAAATGAATAAGGCTGCAGCACCGTGGAGACTTTTCCATGGTGCCAACCCCTGCCCACCCCCTGGCAGCTAGAAGGGTCACGTGGAAGGTAGAACATTGTTGTGTGACTTGACAGTTGGTAGAGGCTGCTGAGCAAGTCACCTGGGTTTGCTGTGGTGGTTTGGCAGGCAGGGTCAGCCAAGGAAGGTGCTACCATTTGGCATCTCGGAATCCCTGTTGGGTACAAGGAATGGCTCAGGTGCAAAGCTTTAAAACAGAAGCATGGCCAATGAGTATTTCTGTATAATAAAAGGAAAACCATGTAATGCAAAGCATTCTGTTTTATAAAGAAGCCAGGTTGATTGGAAGCCAGGCTCTGCAGCTCAACAGAGAGTCCTGGCAGTTATAAAGAAACGAGAGCTAACAGTCAGGATGCAACAAAAACGTGTGGTGATGCCAAATGTGTGAAATGCCAGTATCCACATACATGCACAGAGGTGAAAGCTGAATGAAATGCCCCAAAATCAAAATGTAATAGTGATTATTGTCTGAGAGTGATAGGTGACTTATTTTTTTTCTTGTAAGCTTTTTTTTTTTCATTTCACAAATTTTCCGCAGTGACTAACTATATAGGCCAAGTTAGTAAAACATAGAAAAGACACCTGGAGAACATCTTTGTAGAATGGTTTTTTATCTTGGCATTGCAGGCTTGAGGAATGCACATTTTTCAGGGAGCTCTGGGATAATGGAGAGGAAAGACAAAAGCCTAGGGTAAGTCCCTTGTCAGAAAGTGACATTGAATGTGTGTGTCTGTGGTTTCTCTGGGGCCTCCCCCGGATTAGGGGACAGAAATAGAAAGAGTTGCTCTCCGCCCATGGGTCTCAGTTGTTCTCCCTTCTAGGAAGTCATGTGTGCAGGTGACCTCGCTGTGTGCAGTGACAGCTGCATTGAAAGTGGGTCAGTGGTGAAGCCTTGGGCCCGCCCCACTTGCCTTTCCCAGGCTTCCAGCAGACACAGAACCCCCCTCCAATCTAGGGGCCAAGTTCACCTCATTTAGTTGGTCTTTGCCTTATTTTAGGCAGTTTGACCTATGTCTCCCCAAACCAAAGTAATAGAAATCATCTGTATAGTCCTGTAGCTCAATAATCACAATTGATACGGATTTCCACTATCTACATGTTGAAATTTCACATATTCTTTAAAAACCTTTTCAGAAGATATTTATGAACAAGAGTAAACATCTATGATTAATAATAAATTTACAATGATAAAAGCAACATTTAATTATTGCTTTTCTTTGCTAATATACACATATAAGGCTACGTGCTTCTATGACTCCCTTAATTGTATCCCACAAATGTTGATATGTTGTATTTTCATTATCACACAATTCAAAACATTGCTAATTTCCATTTTTATTCTTTCTTTGACTTGTGAATTTGGGGATTTTTTTTAAGACACCTTTTTATTATTATTATTATTATTATTATTATTATTATTATTGACACCTTTTTATTATTGACTTCAAGTTTGAGTCCACTGTAGTCAGTCTTAATGATTTCACACATGATATATATATATATATATGACATGTGATATATAATCTATATAGATATAATCTATATAGATATAATCTATATATCTATGTAGATAGCATTCCACTCAAGATATAGACCATTTCTATGTTTCTATAACTTTCCCTATTCCTCTTTGCAGCCAATATCTCCCCCATTTCCATCTATACCCTACCCCAGGAAACCATGGATCCAATGTTTAGATCTGATTTTCTGAATCCTATGCATAGAATCATATACTATGTTCCATTTTTGTGTGTGTCTGATTTTTCTCAGCCTAATACCTGTGATTTATTGCATTTGTGTTGTATTAGTTTTTCATTCACATTTATTGTTGATTAGTACTCTATTGGCCAACTATACTCTGTGTTTATCCATTCATGGCCTGGGTGGGAGCTACAAACTCTGAACTCCCTTGTGGAAAAAAAGAAAAGAACCTGTGAGAGCCTCCTATTCTTTTCAAAAGGCTGATTTCTAGAAGGGGTAGTTACTAACCCCACACTTTTCACAAGCTGTTGACACATACTGTCAAATGGCTTTCCTTTTCAGAGGTTGCCACCAGGTCACACTCCTACCAGGGGACAGAGTCCCTTCTGACCACACCAAGAGCACGTTTGTACCAAAGTATCCAAGGCCGAGAAATTGTATCTAATATGTGGCTATTGAGCATTTGGCCTATAGTTAGTACAACCAGATTTCAAGGGCTTACTATGAAAATAATGAATGGAAAATATTTCCTTAATAAATTTTATATTTATGACATTGAAATAATATTTTGAACATATTGAGCTAAATGAAATATATTATTAAAATTAATTTCACCTGGTTGTTTTCAGTTTTACTAATGTGGCTTCTAGAAAATTTTAAATTACCATGAGGCTTTTATTTCAATGAAGTAACTAATTAGGCTTTTATTTCAACTAAATTATAGAATTACACTTTTTTTCTATGTGTCTTTTTTCCTTTCAGTGACTGCCCTTCCCGCAGCGCCTGCTTCCTTCTGATCAGAGCATCTTTCCTGAATCTTCTCTTCAAGGCTTGGCAGACTTTTTATTTTCTTAGAAGCTCAAATTGCAAGGTGGGTCCTGACACCAATTTCCACAGTAATCCTGGAATGGTGGATTGCTCCTGGGATTCTTTTACTTTAGGAATTAAATTTCTGGGGCAGATCAGAAAGCCACAAAAGAGCTGGATGTCATGGTGCACATCTGTAACCCCTGCTACTTACTCTAGAGCAGTAATGGCCAACTTTCTAGAGACCGAGCACCCAAACTGCAACCCAAACCTACTCACAGTATTTATCACAAAGCACCAACACTGCAATTAAACCTGAATACTGAGGTTTTAGTTTAGAAAAAACTCATACACTTGGCTTGCGTGCTGACAGAGAGGGCTTTACGTACCTGCTGTGGCACATGGCAGAGAGTCACCACCTCTCCGCTAGAGGCTGAGGCAGGAGGATCACAACTTCAAAGCCCTCCTGGGAAACTTTCTGGTCACCTCCATGGCTTGACTGTTTCCTGGAGCTGCCCCACCAGGATCTCCCCCATTTGTGGTCCTCACTGCTCTACCCTACCGCTGGGAAAGGGATACCCCATAAGGCAGGCCCAGCTCCCAGTACCCTGGCTTGGCCTTGCCTTTCCTTTTCCTTTTTGTTTCCTTTTCCCTTTCCCTTTCCTCTCCCATTTTTTCCTTTTTCTCTCCCTTCCCCTTTCTCCACAGGACCAACCCTCTATCTGATAAAGATAGTCAGTGTCTCCACCCAGGGCCAGGAGCAACTGGCTCTCTGGTGTTTTGGTAACAGATGCCCAGGAAACTTGGCTTCCATTTGCCAGAGCAGTGTTCAGTTTGTTTCCCTTCTGACATCCAAACTCATTGAGTGTCTGATGAAATGAGCTGAGCACACTCAGTTAAATTCCAATCCAGGACTCTGGAAATTACAAAACCACCTCCGGCCAGCTGGCTGAAAGAGCCATACTGCTTGGTTAGGCGTCCAGAAATCAGGTGGTTTCCTCAAGTTCCCATCTTTGGAGAGAGGGGGAGATGTCTGTGATTATTACAGGAAAATCCACGAAGACAAGCCACTGTTTTTGAGGAAATCACAGGCATGGAGACAGAAGGAGTGAGTAAAACAGGGCCCTCGTGAGAGACAGATAAGGGAAGTTGTGCAATTTTGTTCCCAGCCTCCAAAAGAGAGCAGGGTGACATTAAAAACTTCAAACTCACTATGTGAGAAAGTAACTTTCTTCTTAGTTTTCTCTCAGACATCTGACTATCTTTAAACCTCAGTTCTATGCTACTCTGTCTTTAGTACCTCACAGGAAACCACTTCCAAGAAAAGACTACTAGCTGTGATACATTTACATTGTTTTCTTTCTGATGAATTTATTTTTGTTTCACTTTCTATTTATTGTGAGTTTTTTGTTTCCAATGATAATGCAAAGTTTTACTTCAAATTAATCTATTACAGTTTTTAAAACTCAATTTAAAGCCAAAAATTAATATCCAGGTACAGTGGCACATGCTTGTAATCCCAGCACTCAGGAGGCTGAGGCAGGAGGATTGCTTCGAGTTTGCACCCAGCCTGGGCTACATAGTGAGTTCAAGGCCAGCCTGAAATACATAATAAGACCCTGTCTCAAAAATCTTCAAGCAGTTTCTCAAGTGGGTAACAGAATTGACCACAGTAGAAAAGGTTCTCTTCCCATCTAATAGATTAGCACGCTTTTAGTGACACCACAATTAATCATTCCATACCTTTAAATTCTCTTCGGTAAGTATTTCATGCCCTTCCTTTGTTTAGAATGTTATGTTGAATTATTACTTGCTCACTCACTGAGACTACCAAGGAAAGTTATTGTGTGGGATCCAGCTGAGAATCTCTGTAGAGATTTAGCAATTTTCTAGGTTAGAAAAAAAAAAAACGACGGGAAAAGAAGTAAGTCAGAGAAGAAACTCACATATGACTTGGTGGGAAAAAAATCTGAGAACTACCGGACTTGAATGTTAACAGATATGATTCACAGAACATAAATTAATGACACTGAGAGTGTGCAGAGGTCTATGGATTGTTTTAAAATTCAACAACAACAAAATTTAAATCATCTCCCTGAAATATATGGACTATCCTACTTAGACAAAGAAATAAGTAGCCAGTTCAAGGTCTTTCCGCCTCCAAGATGATGATTCATTCTACAAGCACAAGGACGACTAAATAAGTAGCTGAAGGATCTTAATTTTGTTGTCATTGTTACAAGAAATCAAATTGGTGCAATTTTGAGATAACTCCAATGAGCTGAAGTTATTTTTTTAATACCCAAATAAAATAGCTTGGATCTTTTCCTACCCAGACAGGAAGCTCAGCAGGTGCATGAGGGTTTCCAGAGAGACAGATGCCTCTGCTAGTCACAGAACACTGAGAACTCCATGCCAGCTCCCTCTGTCCTTCACTCCACACATGGCATTGCTTCTCCTTCCTTATCCAAAGTGCTGAACAGAATAGACTTTGTGGAGGGTGTGACAGTGTGAAGCAGAACTTAAAAAAAAAAAAACCAAGTCTTCCCAACCTTAAGCAGTTCCCCCTCAGACTTCCCCCCTCTCTATGGCTGTTGTTTCTTGTTGTATTACTAATAAAATAGTAATTTTGTTCCTGTAAGATTTTATGACCCCTCACTTTTATAAGATCCTGTTTTGTTTTGGTTTTTTTCCACCAAGATATGCTAAGTTGCAAAACTATCATTACTTGGGCTGGGGATTTAGCTCAGCGGTACCAAGTCTGCCTCAAAAGTGCAAAGTCCTGAGTTTGATTCTGGGTACCAAAAAAAAAAAAAAACTATCACTACTTGATTAACTGCCTTTGTCCTGCTTCTGAAAACCCACTTGCCCACCCACCAGTTTGGTGCCACTAGGTAGACTGACCCCTTTGACCACATGTGTAAAACTAGAGCCCTTTTCTTTGTTTGGCTAAGCCTTTGGATGTGAATCCATAAGCTGGTGTGCACCTAAATAAATCCTCCTGTTTCACCCACCCATTGGTCCTTCTGGTCTCTTATTCTACAACATTCCCTGGCAACCATGAAGGGACTGGAGACAACAGTCTTGCTGCAGTCTTTGCCTGCAGGCCTGGGGACCCTGAGTTGGGGGAGACCTCAAGACTCCTGGCACCACCAGGAGAGACTTAAACTCTAAGAGGGAATCATCTCTCCTGCACCCTGGTATCCACCCCTGTCAGAGCAATGGAACCTGAGGGGCTACAGGATGATTCTGGAACAGTGCACTATAGGACCAAAGTAGGGTTTGGGGGCCCAAGGCAGGACCCATCCTATAAGGATGGAAGGGGAGCTTGATTACCTGCCAGGGTTACTGAATAGTCTGGCTTGGATTAAGTCAGACAAAAACCTACAAACCCAAGTCAGAAACTCAGGTGTGACCAGCAGTGAGAATGGCGTGCAAGAGGTCTTCTATGTAATCCAACCCAGGCAAGTTTGGACAAAACCTACACCCAAGTTGGGAAGAGGAACCAAAAACAGGAAGTTGTGTGACTGTGTGTAGATAAATGGAGTAAAGTGTATGGGGCCATGGTTCTCTTAGCGTAGACTGACCAAGTGTGGGACAGGCTGGGACTAGTGGTGATCTGCATAAGGCTTATGGAGGCACCCCACAAATGGCAGATAAATTGTGAAGTCCAAGTTCAGGCTTATACAAATCTTCTGATTGGTAAGCAGTGCCTGAAAACTCCCAGGAGGGAGACAGTCTAATTGGCCTAAAGCAAAAGTGATTGAGAGACTGACTGGCACCATAACAGAGAGAATAGGGAGGGAAAGCATCGAAACCCACCCCATTAGAGTTTATGTGGAAAAACTTTAAGAAAGGCTACATGGGGGACTGTGGAATAAAGCTGAAACCCTAGAAGTTGAGAACTCTTTGTGAAATTAGTTGATCTTCCTTTGATGTTGGATGGCGGGGCAAGAGACAATAGCTAGGGGAACAGTGGGCATATATATCAGGTGGTGAATGGGGATGAAGGACAGCTGAGGCATCCAGACCAATTTCCTTACATTGACTTATGGCTGAATATGGTCCAGACCTGACCTGCATGGGTATAGCCTTGTCTGGTGGCATACTGAAAAACATCTGCGGCAAGAGCTGAGCCCAAAACAAAAGGGAAAGAGAAATCAGCTCTGCCTGGAGAGTCAGGAACAAAGGAAAGACAGCAAAAAGTACAAGAAAAAGCAGTTCTCTAGTAGCCACCTGAGGAGGCAGAGATCTGCCCTTATCTAACCTTCCTTACCAAGGCCAGCCCACAGGGAAGCAGGATCAGATGATAAGTTCCAGGAATCACCCCAGAGGAAAAAATCAGAACCATTGCTCCAGGAGAGAAATGAAGAGGGCCCAAACAAGCTGCCTCCAATACCTCAAAGAACTAGGACTGGAAGTCCCATTTGACCCCGCTATTCCACTGCTGGGGATCTTCCCCAAAGAATTAAAAGAATCATACCACAGTGATATATGTGCACCCATGTTCATAGCAGCACAGTTTGTGATAGCTAAAACTTGGAAACAGCCCAAATGCCCATCAACTGGAGACTGGATAAAGAAAACGTGGTTTTTTTATAAAATGGAGTACTACTCAGCCATAAAAAATGAGAAATTAGAGACATTTATAGCTAAGTGGATGCACATTGAGGCAATACTCTTAAGTGAAATAAATAGGACACACATGAATAAATACCAAATAGTTTCTCTGGTGTGAGAAACTGAAAGTGTAAATAACGACTAAATGTATAATAGGTAATGTGAAATAGGAAGAAAAGGGGCAAAGGGGAAGGAAGTGGGAGGGCTAGGGGAAAGGATAGAAGGGAATGGGATTAATAGGAGAAAATGTAAAAATAGGAACAAAATCTTTGTAAATAGGGAGGACTGGAGGGGTTGAAGGGGGGCCTGGGCAAGGGTGAAAAATAAGAACCAAGAGAGACTATGTAAAGGTGCAAATTTCCAATGATGAATGTCATTATATTGTATACCTAAAATGTACCAATGATTAGAATGAATAATTGATAATGTAAAATAGGAAGAAAAGGTCCAAAGGGGTAGGGGTAGTGGGAGGGACAGGGGAAAGGAAAGAAGGGAAAGGAAAAATGATGAGAAATGGAAAAAATGGAAATAAAGTCTTTGTAAATAGGGAAGGGTGGAGGGCGTGAAGGGAGGGCTAGGAATGGGAAAAAATAAGAACCAAGATGCATTATGCAAAGGTACAATTCCCAATGAGAAATGTAATTGTGTTGTATACCTACAATGTACCAATAAAAGAATTGAATAGAAAAAAAAAAAAGCTGCCTCCAATCAGGCCATGCAAGAACTTTGCAGATGCCCCACCAGGAAACTAAAGGTTCCATTTATTATGATACAGATGGCCAAATCCAAGGAGGACAACAGAGCTATATCTACCACCCCTTCTCAACCACTGACCTCCTTAATTGGAAATGTCATACTCCCTCCTATATGGAGAGGCCTCAGGTCCATCTTCCAGACACATAATCCAACTTGGTAGATTGCAAACAGCTTCTCCTGACACTGTTTAACAGTGAAGAGAGCCAGAGAGTAGCCCAGTTAGAAAATGGCCCAGCAGGCATGAAGAATGTTCAAACATATGCTCAGGACCAGTTCCCTGAGACAGACCTCCCCCTTGGGACCTAAGTGTTGCAGCTTAGTTACAGCCGTTGCAGAGGTACCGAGAGGCTCTCTTCCAAGGTTTAAAGGAGGGCAAAAAGGGAGCAATCAATATGAGAAAGATCTCAAAAATACTCCAGGGACTGGTGAAAGTCCCAGCCAGTTTTACGAGAGGCTCTGTGAGGCATCTTGGCTCTACACTCCATTTAATCCTGAGGCTGCTGAGAATCAGCACATGGTAAACACAGCCTTTGTGGGACAGGCTCGAGGAGACATCAGGTGAAAACAACAAAAGCTAGAGTGTTTTTCTGGCATGAATGTGACCCAGTTTTTAGAGGTGGCCACCAATGTGTATATTACCTGTGACCAGGAGGCCAAGTGGGAAGCCAATCAGAGGCTCAAAAAAAGGGCAGATCTGTTTGCAGTGGCACTCACAGGGGAAGAAATGGAAGCCACAAAAGGGGGAGGGGCATGGACATGATCAGGGAAGGAGCAAAACCAGACAAGAACCCAAGAATTGGCCAAGGCTAGATTGGGGTCAATGTGTGCAATGCAAAAAAGGGGGGAGGGGACTAGAAAAATAAGTGCACAGAAAATGATGGTAGTGATGATAAAAATTATAAAACCAGGAGACCACCTGCTAAAGGCTACCACCCCCAGAAGGGGCCAGATGCCAACCTCATCGGACTGGCAGGAACTGAAGGTTATAAAGATTAGGCAAGACCAGGCTCCATCTCCTTAGGCCCCCAGGAGCCCATGGCCACAATAAAAGTAGAGGGCCAATTGATGGACTTTACTGTAGATAGTGGGGCTAAACCCTAGGTAGTAACACAACTCACTGGGCTATTATCCAAAAAATATGTGACTATTAGAGCCATTGGGCTCCCAGAGAAGAGGCCATTTTGTTGATCTAAAAGGTGTGGCATAGGAGAACAACAAGTCCAATAAGAATTCCTGTATCTTCCAAACTGCCCCATGCTTCTGCTAGGAAGAGACCTACACCAAAAACTACAGGCCCAAATTGCCTTTGGACTACAAGGAAATATGACTTTAAGTCTGACTCATATAGGGGCCATAATGTTAACCCTTACTGTCCCACAAGCTAAAGAGTAGAGACTGTATTCAGAAAGGTCACCAAAGCCAAGAATAGATGAGCTACATGGGCTGACAATAAGGTTCCTGGGGTGTGGGCCAAAGGTAACCCACCTGGGCTGGCTGTAAATCAAACACCAGTGATAGTGGGACTAAAACTAGGGGCAGTTCTGGTTCAAATCCACCAATATCCCCTCCCCCAGAAAGCCATACAAGGTATTTAAGGACATTTAAAACAGCTCCTAGAACATGGAATCTTGGCTAGGTGCCAGTCACTTGAAACACCCCTCTTTTGCTGGTGTGCAAACTGGGAACTAATGAATATATTCCTGAACAGGACTTGTGTGCTATAAATCAGGTCACTAAAACCATTCACCCAATAGTACCAAATTGGTATACATTGATGAGACTCATTCCAGCAAGTGCTACCTGCTTGGATTTTGAAAGATGCCCTTTTCTGTCTCCACCTTACACCAGTGAGTCAGCCCATCTTTACATTTCAATGGGAAGATCCTGTCATGGGCATAAAGGAACAGTTCACCTGGACTAGGCTTTCCCAAGGATTCAAGAGCCCTCCTATGATCTGGGGAGAGGTACTTGCTGCCAACCTCAAAATCTTCATCATACCAGAGGACAACTGCACCTTCCCACACCTCTGAGGACTGCTATCAAGGAACTAGACTTCCTTCATCTACTTTGGAAGGTTGGGTACAACATGTTCATGAAAAAGGCACAAATCTGCTGACAAAAGGTCAGATATTTAGGCTTCATAGTGACACAAGGGGAATGCCAACTGGGCACTGAACAAAAACAGGCTGTCTGTGCCATTCTGATCCCAACCACCTGATGCCAGATAACAAAGTTTTGGGGGGCAACAGGATTCTGTCACATCTAGATCCCCAGTTTCTCACTTATGGCTAAGCCCTTATATGAAGTCACCAAAGGGGGATGAAAAGGAGCCCTTCCTCTGGGAAACTGATCAGGAAAAAACATTTAGACAAATCAAAAAGGCCCTGACTCAGGCCCCAGGCTTAGGACTGCCAGATATAACCAACCCTTTCTTCCTGTATGTCCACAAATGGAAGAGAATGGCCATGAGTCCTAACTCAGGTTAGGACTGGCATTGCTCAGTGGGAAGCTTGGTTTGTCTGAGAATCTAAAAATTATATCAAGATTCCTCTGCCTGCCTCACAAGTGCAAGGTCCCGAGTTTCATCCCCAGTACAAAAAAAAAAATTATTTCAAGAGAAGATGGTAAAAATTCTCTGATGAGAGACTAGCCATCCCTGAAATGGTAGCCCCAAGATTTGTAAGGTTTGTCACATGGGAAAAATGATACTAGAGACATTACCAGGCTATCATTTCTGTGTGCCACAGCTCACTGCCATCACCTGAGCTGTTTGTGAACAATGCTTAATCTGTGATCAAAGCAACCAAGTCAAGGGCCCCTGAGTATTCAAGAAATGGGTGCTACCCCTTGTGAGAACTTGCTTATGGACTTCACTGAACTACTTCGAGTGAGAGACTATCAGTATACGTAGATGCTTGTCTGCACCTTTTCAGTATGGGTTGAGATTTTCCCCACCAAAACAGAAAAGGCACAAAAAGTGATAAAGGTACTGTGAAGGGACATCATCCCAAGATTCAGACTGCCCCTGACCCTAGAGTCAGATAACTGATGGGCATTCATAACTGAGATAGTCCAGAGGCTCTCACAGATGTTAAAGATAAAATAAAAACTACACACAGCCTACCGGCCACAGAGCTCAGGAAAAATAAAGCGCATGAACCAGATGCTCAAACAATTGTTGAAAAAATATTGCCAAGAATCCCACTTGAGATGGGATCAGGTCCTGCCCATGGTCCTCCTCTGAGTCAGGTGCACCCCCACCAAACAAACTATTACAAACAAGGTATTCCCTTTATGAGATCTTGTTCAGCCAGCCACCCCCAATCACAGGTCAAATCAAGGGTGATCTCTACAAACTAGGGGAACTGACCCTAAAAAGGCAGATGTAGGCTTTAGAAATACCCATGTAAGATATCCATGGCTGGGTACATGAGAGAATACCCATAAGTCTAACAGACCCAGTACACTCCTTCAAGCTTGGGAACTTTGGGTCAAGAAATAGAATCCAATCACTCTGAGACCCATATGGGATGGGCCTCATACTATAATCTTGTCCACCCCCACTGCTGTTAAAGTTGCAGGAACTGTGCCTTGGATCCACCACAGTTGGCTAAAACTGCCAGCCCAAGACAAGTGGATCAGCTACCACAATCCAGATCATCTGAACCGGCTAATCCTATAGCAAAACCAAGCTGCCACCAGCAACAGCAGCCCTGCTCTAGTCACTCTGAAAGCTGACTAATCTCTGCACAGTTGAAGCCTGAGGAAACAGCAGCCCTACTCTGGTCACTCCAGAAGCTGATCAGTCCATGCAAGGCTGAAACTTGAGGATTAACATGGAGTTACAATGACAGCATAAGTCTCTTTTCCTTTGTGTTATAATTCTCCCTTTGCCCCTACTAGGAGAGAAATCCCTAGAGAGATGCTTCTACTACATCTACACCATACAATTAGGGAGCATCATAACAAGAGCCCTGCTATATCATACCTATTATAAATGTACACCAGGAAACTTGTACTCACAAACAGCCTACTCAGCCTATGATCCAGGAGACAACCAGCCTTACATCTGGTATGACCCCAAGTCTCCACCTTATGAAACATGGTTCAAGGTCCATTCTGGGAAGGAGGGAAAAGGTGACGGTGGCCTCTTAAACAAAACTAAGGTCCTTCCAAATCATAAAGGAGCCATTTCTTTGTACTTTGATACATGCCAGGCAACATATCTAAGCCTATCTGGAACCTCATGTGGAGGTCTGTCATGGGAAAGATATTAAAGGGATAGTCCTACAGTCTTATGTGCACCTCTGAAAGAGACCAGCCATTACTCATTTTCTCCCCTATCATGTCAAGACTCCAAATGGTATTGCTAAAACTGTGTGACTTGGGGTACTGGCCGATCCAACCCAACATATAAAACATTGGGGCAAGAGGCTACAATCCCTACAGAATTATGTACTGACCAAAATGCCAGACAAGAACCTCTAATCCTATAAACTTCACCATTCTAAAGGTGGATCTGCCTGAATAGGCTGCGAGTTACCCTATGATATTAAAGCTTGGCTATTGAGAACCAGACCAGAAGACCTACATATATTTTATCAAAAAGACTTGAACCCATTTGTCCCAATAGTTCCAAGTCTTCAACTCATTCTATAAACATATTCAACAAGAGTTACCTGAACCACCTCTCTCCTGGCCAGAAAGCTGTTCACCCAGTTAGCTAAAGACAAAGCCCCAAACCTCAGCATCTCTTTGTGTTGTGTCAGCATCTTCTCTCTTCAGAAGCTGGTTTTCATTCTTTAGAGGATTCAGGAGCTTGATAGGAAAAATTCTGGCTATCTTGAGAGTTTGTCTCATTCTCACTTGCCTCTTACTCTTACATGTCAAAATATTCAGTCAGCCATAGAGACCCTGGCAGACAGACATACCACCACTGGACTAATGGCTCTGACCAAGTACCAACCTTTGCCCAATAGGGAGCCACTCCCTTGTAATAGGACAAATGATAATAATAATGATGCTCTCTATTATAACTCATTTATAATAGGAATGAAGCAGAACTTACAAAAAAGAAATACAAGTCTACCCAACATTAAGAAGTTCTCCCTGAGACTTCCCTGCCTCCTATGGCTATTGTTCCTTGTTCTATTACAAATAAATTAGTAACTTTGTTCCTGTAAGGTTTTATGACCCCTTGGTTCTATAAGATCCTGTTTTTTCCACTAAGGTATGCTAAGTTGCAAAACTATCACTAGTTGATGAATTGCCTTTGTCCTTCTTCTGAAAACCCACTTGCCCACCCACCAATTTCTCACCACCAGGTAGACTGACCCCTTTGACCTTTAGTATAAAACTAGAGCCCTTTTCTTTATTCAGGGATCAGCCGTTGGGTATGAATCCATTGAGCTGGTGTGCACCTAAATGAATCTTCCTCTTTCACTCGTTGGTCTCTCTGGTCTCTTAAATTCTGCAACAACAGTGTGTCTGTGTGTGGGGGGGGGGTTGTGGCTCAACCCAGAAGGGACAGTCATGACTGAGACATCACTGTCCCCATGCTCCTTGGCCCTGGTGTTGGCTGTCACTCTTCTCAGGCTATTCTATGTCTAGACCCTCTACCCACCAATACCTCAGTTCTCACCAATTCTCTGTTCATGGTTCTGGGCTAAGTTCCTCACTTGAGGATGCAAAAACCTCCAGCCCCGATCGATCTTAGTAAAATAACACATCTTCCCATCTTAACCCAGTGCAGGACTAAGGCACAGTTTGGTCTGTGAAAACAGTAATAATTAGAAAGATTTGCTAATCAAAGAGTTGGCTATCTCTGATCACCTACCCTAGTTACAAAAAAACCCCTAGGTAAATGCAATTGAATTATGAGGTACTTTTATTTTTCCTTTACTGCATCTCAGATAAAAGTCTTAAGCTTGGCTCCCTCTGGCACTAAGTAGAGAAATCCTAGAACCACTGGTGAGAGTAGGAGGGATCCTTCCACAGCTTTTGCTTAGCTGCTGATTTCTTTTGTCTCTTCAGGGGCTCACTGAGAGGAGGGGCCCTGGAGCCTTATCATTCTTCTGCCAGGAAGACACACATAGCCGAAGATGAGTTTGGGGAAAGCAACTGCTTGCTACCTGAGCTATGGAAAAGCAGAGCCATCGTGAGATGGAAGGTGGCCCACCCGGGTCTCACTCCCACATTAGATTTTTGAAGGTCAGCCGGGAACTTCTAGTCACGCACATCCGCAACATTCAGTGTCTGGTGGACAACTTGTTGAAGAATGACTACTTCTCAGTAGAGGACGCAGAGATCGTGTGTGCCTGCCCCACCCAACCTGACAAGGTACTGTGGCAGGATTCCCTGCTGGCCTGAGGGAAGGGTTTTGGGCGGTTAGTACACTAGGCAGGATTTTATAGTGTGGGCTCGACAGTACATACGTGTGCATGTGTGTGAACATGCATATGTGCGTACGTGCGTGTATGTGTGGCTGGAGCAAGCTCTTACTGCTGCTCAGCTCTTGTTGCTGTATTGTTCCCAAAGGGAAGAAGCAAATGAGCACAAAACATTGTCAGTCACATCCATTCACCCTGAGGGCTGCTCACATTGGGCCAAGACTCAGAATGGGCACTGTCGGGATTCAGAATGACCGCATTCCAAGGGGTCCTCACTGAAGAGATGTCTGTGCTCCCTTAGTTTCACCTTGGCTTGGAGTGTCTTCTGAAGAATAAAATGGATACCCATGAGTCCTTGTGGAGAGAAGCGAGACCCCTGTTGCTGTGTGACATTGTCAGGGTTCACAGAGACCCGAACGGCTTCTGGCCAAGCCCAGTAGCACACTCGTGTGCTTGGTCTCCTCTCGATTTTTCTGCAGCTTTAATACCAAGGCTGTTCTTAACATACAATGTATATGAGGTCTGTTATCTTCTTGCTGTGTGGCCCAGCCGCCCCACCTCATTATACCTGAGGGGTGACGTGTCCTCTCCGCTCTTATTGCTGGCAGACAGAGAATCCCATGGGTGGACACAGCTTTCACTGTGTACCTGATCTTTTTGTTTTTAGGCTCGCAGATGCCTGGAGGTTTTGTCGATTTCTGTGGTCTTATTTCTTGCTAAGAAGGTCACTTTTGCAGATTCTAGGCTTCCAACATATCCATTCTCACTCTGGAAGGGCAGATGGCTATGGTAAGAGCTTGGAGCCCTGTGCTGTGTCCACTCCTCATAACAGGTCATGCCTTTATGCTTGTGCCACAAACAGGTTCGAAAAATTCTGGACTTGGTACAGAGCAAGGGCGAGGAGGTGTCCGAGTTCTTCCTCTATGTGCTCCAGCAACTTGCAGATGCTTATGTGGACCTCAGGCCATGGCTGTTGGAGATTGGCTTTTCCCCTTCACAGCTCATTCAGAGCAGAAGTATTGTCAACACTGACCCAGGTACAAGCCAGCCCCAGCAGGACTGCAAGCACCAATGCAACAAGGCCCCTGAGTTTGGGAATGCTATAATGCTAGGCCTGGGTGGCCACGCATGGCCCCACCTTGGGAAGCAGGCCTATGTGCTACTTGGATTTTAGAAAGGAAGAGCTGGTCCCTGTTACCTAAGTGTACCCAGCTGACTGTACCTGGGCTGAGCACATGTAGCTGGTCTGGTTGTTAATGGAATCCAAGGTTTTGTTTGAGGCAACAGCTCTGTGACTCAGCCACATCCCCAGCCCTCTTCGATAGCTTATATAGGCCTCCTGGTAATGTGGATACAGATTCCATTCGGATGTCTTGCTTACCTCCCACTCTGACATCAGAGGAGGAGAACAGCATCAGAGAACCAGAGGCCAAGGACCATGTACATTGAGGACCCAAGGCCACACCTCTGTGACCCCCCAACACACCCAGAAGTGTGCTTTTCCTATCCCTAGGATGGAGCCCAGGCCAATCAAGTTGACACAATGCTTGTTTCCTTCCCCCACCAGAAAAGGAAAATATTCCCATGGTGAGAAGTTCTAAGGACTTCTCCACTGGTCCCTTTAGCCAGCTATTCACTAGCCTTTAAAGTATAATCCACATGCAAAAGTCTACCTATGCTGGGTGTGGTGGCACATGCCTGTAATCCCAGCACTTGGGAGGCTGAGGGAGGAGGATTGCTAAGAGTTCAAGGCCAACATGAGCTACACAGTGAGTTCAAAATCAGCCTGAACTACATAGTGAGACCCTGTCTCAAAAAAAAACCAAAACCAAAAAACCCAAAACAAAAAGACTACTGACATATAGTACAAATCCACTTATACAAAATGTCTTAAAAAAGCAAATTTTGAAGAAAGCAGTCTAGTAGTTTCCTAAAGTCTGAGGTTGAGGCTTGGATTGGGGCAGATAGGAACCAGAAGGTTTTGGGAGGATGATGGAGATGTAATATGTGCACAATTTTGTATATTTACTAAGAATCAGTCCTATTATGTAACACAGCAGTGAACTTTATGGCATATAACTCATCTTTCAGTAAAGCTGAAAATAAAATACAATTCACTACAAATTTTAAACAGACAACCAACTTAGACTAAGTTGATGGGAAAGGGGTTTAGATGGTTCTGAAAATGTGTACAGGTGTCCAATTTTTTGCTAACTGAATATAATTTTAAAGTTCAAAAAGTATTTTAAAGAAATATTTGCAAACTCCTTTTGGGGGAGAACCACTTCCCTCCTGATACAAGTCCCATTTTTGTCACTCAGGTCTCCTAGGGCCACCACACCCTTGTAGGAGAATTAAGGTGTTTTCGCTCTGGTGGGCACTAGGGGTCACCCTATAGTTTACACCCCGCATGACAAACTGAGGCCTGGCGGGCGGGGTGCTGTTTCTCCTCAGGGAATTTAGTCACAGTGCTTTCAGTGAGGCGCGGCTCCTAAGGAAACCAGGTTAACGCCCATCTCTGTGTTTTATCACCTGTTTAGACTATGGTCCCCATTGTCTCAAGATCAGTCAGTGCTATAGGCAAAAGAAAGGGTAGAGTCCTCTCTTCCTTAATAGGTTAATAGTATGACTTTCTACCGGACTGGCTCGCGCTATCTGGGCAGGACCGTGGGAGCAGGTCCGTCAAATCAAGTGTGAGCGGCTCAGTCTTAAGAGTTCAATGGGAACAAGGCCGGCAGGTCTCTGAAGTCTGTCGCCCTCTAGCGGCCTAATCTGAAGTCACGCCTAGAGGTGGAAGCTAGGGCTTCTCTGATTCGGGCCTGCAGGCTCTGGGGATGTTTAAGGAGTGACTACCTTTGGCCTTGGTGAGGACTGTGTGTTTGGTTTGCTGGTGAGCTTGCCTTTCGTCCGGCCGACCGCCCTGTTTGACGTGTTCCCATCTCTCTCTCTGCCTCTGACTCCCCCGCGGGTCGCTGTGCCCCAGTGAGTCGGTACACCCAGAAGCTGCGACACCAGCTGGGCTGCGACTCCAAGTTCATGCTGTGCTATGCGCAGAAGGAGGAGCTGCTGCTGGAGGAGACGTACACGGACACCGTCATGGAGCTGGTGGGCTTCAGCAACGAGAGCCTGGGCAGCCTGGGCAGCCTGGCCTGCCTGCTGGACCCCAGCTTGGGGGTCCTCAATGAGCACGGTGAGACCGTGTTCGTGTGTGGTGACGCGGGCGTGGGCAAGTCCATGCTGCTGCAGCGGCTGCAGAGCCTCTGGGCCTCGGGCCGGCTGGGCGCGGAAATCAAGTTCTTCTTCCACTTCCGCTGCCGCATGTTTAGCTGCTTCAAGGACAGTGACACGCTGAGCCTGCAGGACCTGCTCTTCAAGCACTTCTGCTACCCGGAGCAGGACCCTGACGAGGTGTTCGCCTTCCTGCTGCGCTTTCCCCAGGCGGCGCTCTTCACCTTCGACGGCCTGGACGAGCTGCACTCGGACTTCGACCTGAGCCGCGTGCCGGACACCTGCTGCCCCTGGGAGCCCGCCCACCCGCTGGTCCTGCTGGCCAACCTGCTCAGTGGGCGGCTGCTCCGGGGCGCGCGCAAGTTGCTCACTGCGCGCACGGGCGTCGAGGTGCCACGCCAGCTCCTGCGCAAGAAGGTGCTTCTCCGGGGCTTTTCGCCCAGCCACCTGCGCACCTATGCCCGGAGGATGTTCCCCGAGCGAGCCGTGCAGGCCCGCCTGCTACAGCAGCTAGAGGCCAACCCCAACCTCTGTGGCCTGTGCGCCGTGCCGCTCTTCTGCTGGATCATCTTCCGCTGCTTCCAGCACTTCCACTCCCCCTTCGAGGGCTCCCCGCAGAGGCCCGACTGCACCATGACCCTGACCGACGTCTTCCTGCTGGTCACCGAGGTCCACTTGAACAGGACGCAGCCCCGTAGCCTGGTGCAGCGCAACACGCGAAGCACGGCCGAGACGTTCCGCGCAGGCCTGCGCACGCTGCGCTCGCTGGGCCGGGTGGCCCGCGGCGGCATGGAACAGAACCTCTTCGTGTTCTGCAGTGATGAGGTGGAGGCCTCCGGGCTGCGGGAGCAGGACCTGGCGCTCGGCTTCCTGCGGACCGTGCCCGTGCTGGGCCCCTATGAGGGGCAGCAGTCCTACGAGTTTTTCCACATCACCCTGCAGGCCTTCTTTACGGCCTTCTTTCTCGTGGTGGACGACAAGGTGGGCATGCAGGAGCTGCTCCGGTTCTTCCGAGAGTGGACACCTCCAGGGGAGGCCGCAGCCGCGTCCTGCCTGCCTTCCTTGCTCCCTTTCCAGCGCTGGCGGGGCGGCCGCCCAGCGGGCTCCGACCTGTTCAAGAACAAGGACCATTTTCAGTTCACCAACCTCTTCCTGTGCGGGCTGCTGTCCAAGGCCAGGCAGGAGCTGCTGTGGCACCTGGTGCCGGCCGCCACCCTGAGGAGGAAGCGCCGGGTGCTGTGGGCGCACCTGTGTGCCAGCTTGCGGGCCTACCTGAAGAGCCTGCCCCGGGTGCGCAACGAGGCCTTCAACCAGGTGCAGGCCATGCCCACCTTCCTGTGGATGCTGCGCTGCATCTACGAGACGCAGAGCCAGAAGGTGGCGCGCCTGGCGGCCCGCGGCGTCTGCTCCGACTACCTCAAGCTGAGTTTCTGCAACGCCTGCTCTGCCGACTGCAGCGCCCTCTCCTTCGTCCTCCACCACCTCCACAAGCGCCTGGCCCTCGACCTGGACAACAACAATCTCAATGACTACGGCGTGCGCGAGCTGCAGCCCTGCCTCAGCCGCCTTGTCGTCCTCAGGTGAGGCCCAGGCACGGGTGGGTCAGTTTCGGGGCCCGGGACACGTGTCATGGATCGGGATCCTCTGGGCCTGTCCTTACCTCAGGACTTAGGGACCAGTGGCCTTGGAAGGTCCGGACGTGCTCTGTCTCGGTGGCAAAGGGTAAGGAGCAAAGTGAGTGAGTAGGCGCCCTTGAACAAACTGCTGAACATCTCTGAGCCCCAGCCTTGTGGCTGGGAAATAGCCGGCGCTCCTAATCCTAGCGGTCATAGTGATAACAGCCAGTGCTAGTTGAGAGTGGGCGAAGCGCGTTGGAAATACCACCTAGTTTAATGCTCCTACCCCTGTGCGGTGGGTTTTGTTACTGTCTCCGTTTTAGTAAATAAGGAAGCAGAGGCACAGAGAAGTTAATGACTTGCTGCAAGTCACACAGCTGAGACGCAGTGGAGCCAAATGCCACAACGAGCCTACCTTTTAAGATTAATCTGAGGTTCAGAGGTAGCCCATGGAAAGTTCTGGGGTCTTGGGAGGTTTGTTTTTCCTGCAGAGAAAGAAGACTACTAGCATTCAGTAGTTACTTTTTGTGATCAAATCAAGAACCCTGCACCCCAAAGACATCATTCAAAATGCTGTCTCATGGTTATTTTCCTGCCCAGTGGTTTGCAGGAAAGCGAGGCCAGCCTGCTTTCTTCTCTCACCATTTCCTGTACGAAACCTGGTCAGTGTCTCCAGCCTAAACTTTTCCGTGACTTGGCGTGCGCATCTCTGCAGAGCAGTGGGGATTTGAAATTCCCAGCGCCTGGTATCCCGTACTGGAGTGGGGACGGGATGGACACGTGGAGTGTCAGGAGCCAGAGGCTGCCCTGGCCTGGGAATTGAAAGCCCGAGTCTATCCTCTGCCCCATCAGCCAGCCACTCTCCTTTCCCCAGCCTTCAGCCACCTCCCACCCAGCGCCACCAGTCATAGAAAAGGGAAACTCTACAGCAGTGTGGTGGTCCTGCCCTGCTGTCCCCAGGTGAAGTTTCCCACCACTCCAGCAAAGGACAGTAGCTCACAGGAAAGCAGGGGGTCTGTGCACCCACAGGGAGGCGCTCTGAACTTCCTGAAGGCATCAGTTAGGATTAACTGCAGCTCAGAGTTACAGAAAGTACAAAATCTTAGTGGCTTGAGTTACAGCTTATTTCTGTTTTAGGCAAAATCTAGAAATAAGGTGGTCCAGGGCTTGGTATGGTGTCTCTGACCACCAGAAGATCAGGTTCTCTTCTGCCTTGCTGTTCTGACCTCCTTAGTACTGGCTTCTGCCTCTTGACCCAAGATGGGCTGCCCAAGCTTCAGATATCAAGTCATCGTGCCACCAGGAAGAAGGAAGGACAAAGGGCACACTCCATTCTTTTAAAACTTCTCAGCTATTGCTAATGATACTGCTTCTCAGATTTCAGTGGCCAGGAGCTATGTCAAGCTGAAAAAAATATGTAAAGCCAGGTACCTTGGGAAGAGGGTCCAGGGTGTCTGATAACTTTTTTTTTTGGTACCAGGGATCAAACTCGGGTCCTTGCACTTGCTCAGCAGGCGGCAAAACCACTGAGCTAAATTCCCAGCCCCTAGTTTCTGGTAATTTTGAGGCAGCCCAGAAAGTTAAGCTTTTACCTGTTCAGCCTTTTACTTACTACAGAAGTTGGCCCACAGTTTATGTTTGTAAACAAAGTTTTATTAGAACACAGCCATAATCGTTGGCTGCTTTACACTATAGAGTTGAATAGTTGTGCCAGAGACCAGCAGGCCTCCAGAGTCTAAGATATTTCCTAGCTGGTCCTTTGCAGAAAAGTTCACTGCCCCTGGTCTGTCACCTCCCTCCTTCCTCCCTCCATTAGCCTCACCTCATGATGGAGTGGGGGACTGAGAAGAGCAGGTCAGTTGTTTTTACAGAGACTGATGGAGACAGAGACAGATGCAAATGGAGATGGAGCTGGAGAGAGGGGGAGAGAGAGAGAGAGAGAGAGAGAGAGAGAGAGAGAGAGAGAGACATGGTAGTACATACCTGTAATCTCAGCTACTTGGAAAGCTGAGGCAGGAGGATCATGAGTTTGAGGCCAGCGTGGGAAACAGTGAGACCTTATCTCAAAAAGAAAAAAAAGAAAACAAGGAAAGGAAAGGAAGGCAGGCTGGGGATGTAGCTTAGTGGTGGAGCAATTGCCTAGCAAGCATGCGAAGCCCTGGGTTCCATACCCAGCACCACGAATCAAAAAAGTACCTCCCATCTTGGCCATGGCAAGCTGTCCTGCAGGTGTAGAGAATTCCCAGTGTGTGACTGGCTGCCAGCTTAGTCCCAGTGCCCTGTACGGCATCACTGAGGAAGTGCTGGACAGTGGCCTCGCCAGGGCCTGCCTCTCCTGGTCCCACCTCTGGTGGCGTCTCCACCGCCTGTGCACGTCCACCCTCCACTGCTCCCTGAGAGCTGTCTCCCGCCACAGCAGGACCCTCAGCCTCTACCAATGGAAAGTCAGCTTCAGCCCTCATGTCTGGACGGAGGCTGTTTTTGTGTGAGGTGACCTCACTGTCCCCCTGTGAAATGACAGGCTGTTCCTTTCCCAGCTGCAGAGATCACTAATGACAGCTCCTCACATTCACAACCCCTCACCCACTGTGTGGTGAGAGCCACAGGAGCGCAGGCTGTGCACAGAGGCACCTGGCCCTCCTGGCCTTGCGGTGTGCAGGGCTGTTCTGCTGCCTGAGCAAGGTGGCCTGTGGGCCAGGATGGCCAGCTTCAGTAGGGGCCATTTGGTGGATACCTACGGCCATCCTCGAAGAAGCGTTCATAACTGGGAGCCCCCAGGGCCTCTGTGCCTTTGGGTCCTCAGGGGGTGAGAGTCCTTCAGAAGGTACACAACCCTGACTTGTCATTTTCTTGGCCGCTCTATTTCAGACTCAGCGTCAACCAGATCACTGACAATGGGGTAAAGGCGCTGTGTGAAGAACTGACCAAGTACAAGATTTTGACATTTTTGGGGTATGTCCTTCCTGGGAACACTGGGCCAATGACACAGTAAGAATATAGAGCAGTACAGAATACAGATCCCATCCGTGTGGTTCCATGGGTGGAGCGGGAAGAGAACCTGCAGTCTTGCCTTCTGTTCTTGGCTTGGCCCAGCTCTTTGTCACTGAGCTCAGCCTCGCTACTTGTAAAGTTGGGATCCTAACCTAGGTGAGCAGCTTCACCACTAGGTACTGGGGGATGAATTGAGAGAATGGGGTGGGGGGACTCTAGAAACATTAAAATCCTGTTTGTAATATGCCATTGTCTTTGAGAGTTCTACCTAACTTATCTTCCAGCAAGTTTAGTGTTTCTGGTTTTTTTTGGTGGGGGTTACCGGGGATCGAATTCGGGTCCTTGTGGTTGTGCAGCAGGCAGCGAAACCAGAGTTAAATCCCCAGCCCTAGTGTTTCTGTTTTAATATTTAGATTTTTAATCCACTTTGATTTTAGTTTAGTGCATGGTGAGAAATATGGGTCTAGTTTTAATCTTTGGCAAGTTGAAATCCAGTTTTTCCAACACCATTTATTGAAGAGGCTATCTTTCCTTCAGTGAGGATGGTTGTCTCCTTTGTCAAAGATGAGGTGGCTGAGTATGTATGGAGTTGTCTCTACCTCTTCTAATCTATTCCACTGATCCTTGGGTCTGTTTCTTTGCCAGTACCATGCTGTTTTTATCACAGGGGCTTGGGAATATAGTTTCAAGTTGGGGATTGTGATACCCCCAGCCATGTCTCTGTTGCCTAGAAATGCTTTTGCTATTCTAGGTCTCTTCTGGTTCCAAATGAATTTTTAGATTGTTTTCTCTAGTTCTGTGAAATATACTGTTGGGATTTCAATCAGGATTGCATTGAATCTGTATAGCAGTTTTGGAAGTATGGCCATTTTCACTATATTGGTTCTTTCTACCCAGGAACAGGGGATGTCTTTCCATTTTTCTTATATCCTCTTTGATCTCTTTTTTCAGAGTGCTGTAATTTTCAGTGTAGAGGTCTTTTGTCTCCTTCATTAGATTGATTCCTAGATATTTCATTTTTTTAGATGCTATTGTGAAAGGAATTGTTTCCCTAATTTCTCTCTCAGTGAGTCTGTTATTTGTGTTCAAGAAAGCTATTGATTTTTCAGTGTTGACCTTGTATCCAGCTACTCTACTGAATCTGTCAATTAAGTCTAGAAGACTTTTGGCAGTTTTTTGGGTTTTCTATGTAGAGTATCATATCATCAGCAAATAATGACAGTTTAACCTTTTCCTTTCTTATCTTTATTCCTTTTATTTCTTTCTCTTGTCTAATTGCCATGTCTAATGTTTCCAAGACTATATTGAACAGGAGTGGTGATAGTGGACATCCTCATCTTGTTCCTGATTTTAGCATGAAGGTTTTCAGTTTTTGACTTTCCTACTGTGGGCCCAGAACCCCTCTTTCAGAACCCTTGGGCTGAACCGAAAATCAGGATTCAGGTTATGTGCTGTGTTACAGTGGCTCAGCCAGGGAGGGCCCAGGGCACACCCCAGGTTCAGGAAGTATGCCAACAGTCAAAGCAAGTAGGGTAAGTCAAAACCATAAGCAGCTCCACATCGGTTGCTAAAAAACTTGTGAAGAACTTTGGGTTTTCAGAGCGTTCTGTTTTGGAGTTGGAAATGAGGGATTGTGGGCCCCAAAGCTGCTGTCAGCCCTGGGAGCTGGAGTGATTGCTTAGGGCCATTGTGCCTCCACTGTCTCCAGGTGAAATGTGGACAAGGAAGCAGAGTGCTGTGTGATGGGGAGCCCTGGCTGAATTGTGCCCTTCACCTTTGTTCTCCCTTCCTGTTGAACTGGAATGGAGCAGTAATGTGACTAAGGTTGGGCCCAGAGAAAGTGTGATATTCAGAGGGAAACCTCGTCCCTCAAGAGCCTGAGAACCATCTTAGTTGATAAGTCCCCATCGTCTAGCACTTACATGCCAGGCTGTGCACTCTGTCACCTGCTCCATAGCCCAGTCAGGGGCTGTGAAGGTCACCCCCACTGCAGACAGACTGAGGCACAGGAGAAAGTGGTGGCTGGTTTGAAGCTAGGCTGAATGGCAGAGCCCCAAACTCTGGTCCCCACATGTTCTGCATTCAACCTAGACTTCAGAAACCAGGAGGCAGCACTTGCAGAAGGGCTGGGAGACATTCCCAAGGCATCAGGCGTCATAGTCTCCTGGCTGTGCTTTCTCGCCCAGTTTATACAGCAACCAGATCACTGATGTCGGAGCCAGGTACGTCGCCCGGATCCTAGAGGAATGCAAAGGCCTCACCCACCTTAAGTAAGTGGGGTGGGAGCTTCTTCCTCCTTCGAGTCTTGCGGTCCCTGCTTCCATTATTAAAAGAATCAATGTAACTGTGAAAAGCTTTCATCCTAAACCTTCTACCTGCCCTAGGGCCAGGCTGGTCCCATGGAGGAGCCCTGTGTGTGGAAGGTAATCTTGCTATGTGGAGAAATTATGACCAGGGCGAGGTGCGGATTTTGAAAGGGTCCCCTGCTGGTGTGTGTGTTTGATTTCATTAACTGCTGACCAGGAAGAAAGGGCATAACTACCACCCTTTGGGGAATACTAGAGAGAAAGATCTTTCCCCAGGGGAGATTCCCACATGAGCGCAAGGGGCACGGAGCTCTTGGTCCTGCCCTGGCAGTGGAAACACACACCTTGACCACTGGCAGCCGGCCTGCTGATGTCCTTTGGGTCACTTAGATGACACAGGATGGCTCGGGTCACTAACTTTCTGCAGAGACTCCTGCCGTCTCCTGCAGAGCAGCCCTGCCTGGCTGCCTTCAGGGCTGCAGGTCCCTCCTGAGAGAGGTCCAGAGCACAGCTCTTGTGTGTCCTGGGGGCAAGGGAAGGCCTCGGTGGCGAGGGAGAGGAGGGGGGGCTCTGTGTGGGGACGGGGTGGAGTCCCATGCACCTGCCGCCTGACCCCATTACTCTCTGCAGACTGGGAAAAAACAAAATAACGAGCGAAGGCGGCAAGTGTCTCGCCTTGGCGGTGAAGAACAGCACATGGATCTCTGACCTTGGGTGAGCTGAGCTGGGGAGTGTGACTTGGGGATGTGCAGCCGCTGCTGGGTCTGGCCACAAAGGGGAGGCAGCAAGGAAGCCGAGGGCCGTGGTGTGGGAAGTGCCAGGACTGAGGGCCAATCTGGCAGCTCAGACTTCTAATTAGGCTGTGCAGAATCAGTGTTATCACCACCAGCAAAGATGGAGCTGTTCCAGCTTGGCGTGGTGGCTGCTACAGGAAGAGATATCTTTAGGACGTCTCTGGAGACTTTCTCTCCCTGCTCCTCTCTGGTACTGGGCATTGAACCTACTAAGCTGCATCCCCAGCCCCTTTTTAATGTTTTTAATTTTGATACAAGGTCTCACTAAGTTGCTAAGTCTCCCAGGCTGAGGTTGAACTTGTGACCCTCCTGCCTCAGCCTCCCAGAGAGCTATGATTACAGCCATCCTCACCATGCCTAGCTTCTGTTTTTAAACATTGTGGCAAAATACACGTAAGATTCACCATCTTATCCATTTTTTTAATCTTATCCATTTTTAATTGTATAGTTCAGTGGTAGTAAACATAATCATAGCATTATTCAACCACCACCATCTCTAAAACTCTTTATCATGCAAAACGGAAACTGCACTATTCCATGCCAACCTCTGCTTGCTTCCTACCCAACCCCTGGCAGCCACCATCCACTGTCTCTATGCATCTGACTCCTCTAGAAACCTCGTGTAAGGGGAGTCATGTAGTAGTTGCCTATTTCACTTACCATAATCTCCTCAAGGTTCCTTCCTCTTGTAACATGTCAGAGTTCCCTCCATTTTAAGGCCAAATAAAACTTCATTGTATGTAGATACTAGATTTTTTTCCGTACTGGGGATTGAACCCAGGGATGCCCTACAACCGAGCAACATCCCCAGCTATATTTATTTTTATTATTTATATATAATAATATAAGATATTTATAATATATAATATATTTATATATATTATTTATATATTTTTATTATTTATATATATTTATATATTATATTATTATATTTATTCTTTTCTTGGAGACAGAGTCTCACTAAGTTGTCCAGGCTGGCCTTAAACTTGGGACCCTCCTACCTCAGCCTCCTGAGTAGCTGAGTTTACAGACATGTGCCACCACACACAGCTGCATGTATATATTTTGCTTATCCTTTCATCCCTCAGTGGACACTTGGGTTGCTTCCATGTTTCAGCTGCTGTGAATAATGGTCCTGTGACCACAGTGTACCAGTACCTCTTCAGGATCTTGCTTTCATTTCTTTTGGATATAGACCTAGAGATGGGATTTCTGGATCATGTGGAAATTCTGTTTTTAATTTCTGGAGGAAATGCCAAAATGTATTCCACAGCAGCAGCACTAATTTACCTTCCCTCCAACAGTGCACAGGGCCTGCAGTTTCTCCCCATCCTCACCAGCAATTAATAGTTTTGTGTTTTGTTATTACTAGCAGTCCTAATGCGTGGGAGGTTAGAAAGCTTCTAATAGCTTTGTATAATCATTATAATTTTTATTGGATTATAAAAAGAACACAAATAATTTTATTTAGCAACTATGGAAAATATGACAGCTATCTCCCAGAAATAATAACTGTTAACATTTGAGCTCATTTAAACTCTCCTGGTTTCTTTCCCCCACCTTATTTTTATATAGTAGAGGTCAATGCATAGGTACAGAATTTTAGCCTTCATTTTTCACTTACTCTCATGGCGTGAGTAGTTTGCCACTTTATTTCAGACTCCATGCTCTTCATTAGTATAGTACATTCATATTGTAAGCGAAATACTGAGGTCTTACCCTGGCTTGTGCAGGCCACACCTGGAAGGACATAGGCAGGAGGCTGGCTGGATGGGAGCACACTGCTAACGGAGAGCCAGGCCGATGGCTTTGCCCCCTGGAGACACACGGTCCCTCATCCTGTACAGGACAGGCACTGTTCTGAGTTCTTTACATCTGTTGACTCCCAGCATGCTCCAACAACTCTATGAGGGTCTTCCTACTATCTCCATCTCACAGAGGAGGACCCTGGGGTCTTCTAAGATATATACCATTTACCTAAAGTTGCACAGGTAGTAGGTGGCAGAGCCAGGGCGGGAGCCCTGCATCTTCTCTTGCAGGTTTTGTTAGCCTGATCCTCCCCAGTCATCTGCTCTGGGTGGGAGAAGTCAGCTTCATTAGCCCAGCTCTCTGCCAACGCTGCAGCATCCGCAGCGTGTGGCTTGGCAGTGTCTTTAGCGTGCACAGCATGTTACTGGTGTGGTTTCTGCCCACACTTCCTGACCTCTGCTTCCTGGAAGAGCTCAGTGTCTGCAGGACCAGCCCCCACCCACCCAGAGGCAAACAGGGCTGGGAGCCCAGCATCCCCATGCCTTCCTTTCAGCCAGTTCAGATGTGTGTACCTGGCAGATGACTTACAGGACATTTCCATCCTCAGCAGTCATGAATTGAGGCTCTCGGGCTGACAGCTCTCCAAAAGCTTGGGTGAGGCTCCAGTCTCTAGTTGTACAACCTGTTGATCGACTTCTGTTCACAAGGCTGCCACTTTTCTTTATTCTTTTACATCTCCCTTTGAATTGAAAATTTAGAGCCGCTCACTTGGGGCCAGGGGGAGGAACTGGTCTCCAGAGACTGAGCAAAGAGCCTGCCTGTTGATAGGAATCAAGCCTTGGCCATGGGCATAAAATAAGGGGTGAGCGTGGCTGTTAGTGGAACAGGGAGCTAATGTTCAGTGTCTTGCCTCTGCCCTCAGGATGTGGGGCAATAAGATCGGGGACGAAGGAGCAAAAGCCTTCGCAGAGGCGTTGAGGAACCACCCCAGTCTGACCTTCCTGAGGTAACGGCTGCCTCTGAGGCTGAGGTCCCCGAGGGGAACCAGTCACCCAGCTATTCTGGGTTTTACCAAGGTGCACTGATGAGGAAGAGGGGATTGGCTTATCTCATAGGGGAGAGATTATAGGTGGTATTTTCCTCTTTCTAAAAGATTTTTCTTGATGCATTAGAAGCATGAAACACAGTACTCTTATGTGTTCAGCAGAGTGAGTTTTGTCCATGTACACCCCAGTGTAACCGCCACCCCAACCAACACACGGGATTTTTTTTTTTGTACCAGGGATCAAATTCAGGATCTTGGGCTTTCAAGGCAGGCGGCAATGCCACTGAGCTAAATCCCCGGGCCAACACATGAGATATTTGCAGCCCCTCAGCCATCCCCTCAGGCCCCTTGGGGGTTGGAAGAATTCCTAAAACTACATAAAACAGAAAGGCCCCTTAGCACAGAGATTCCTGCCCTTCCTGTCCTTCGGACTGGTGCGGCATAGAGGGGACCCTTCCTCCCTGTAAACAGGTGCTCCTTCCCAGCTCTTCTTCAGGCCTAAAGCCTATCGCAAGAGCTTTGGTGCCTCAGGCTCTGCCACTGCCCTTTGTGCCCCTGAATGAGAGTCCCAGTGAGGACAATAACAAGGGGAACTTCTGCAGATTGTTGAAGGAGCCCTTTGAGATTGTCAGTTGAGGCAGGGCTCTCGGGTCTCCTTAGCTCGCTGAGTCTGTGTCCACTTCCATCTGGCCTCTGCTTGAGCAGTCTTATGCCCATCCCCTTGCGCTGATCTTGGGCTCAGGCTGCAAAGCCTGGGCAGCGCTGATGAGGCTGAGTGGTTTCACTTCCTGCCTCAAAGTGGCCCGGCAGGCGCCACATCCAGATGGAGCTTCCCTGATGTTTGGAGTAGAAGCTGAGGGCCTCATGGATGTGTCTAAAATAACCCACCCCAAGTGTTTTCCTTCCTAGTCTTGCATTCAACGGCATCTCCTCAGAAGGAGGGAAGAGCCTTGCGAAGGCCCTGCAGCACAACACATCTCTGTCAATATTCTGGTAAAGCCTGAGTCATCTCCAGGGGTTGGGTCTTGGTAATTATGCCAGGGGCTGCTCACAGCCTGGAATCCTGACTGAAAAGTTGCCTCTCAATTGAAAAAAGATGGATTTAGTTTCTTCCTAGAAAAGAAAACAGCCATTTCCAGAAGCACAAATAGATATAGAAGGGGGACATGGGCCTCACGTGTGTGGGCTTGAGGCCTTGTCCTCCTGTGCCACTCTGCAGTCAGAAGGCCGGCCATTCACTCTGCGGGAGTCCCCTCAGGCCACCTCCCAGATGCCTGGGAGAGCCCAGCTTTCATGTGCCTGGCTCAGAATGCTCTCCCTTTCTCTTCTTGAGCTGCCTTCCCTCCACGCCTCCTTCCCTGGGTCTCTACATCACATCAGTGTTTGGCCTTCAGTGCCCCATCCTGCCTGTCACTTGTCACAGAAAGCCCACCGCTCTTGCTCCCTCTCTGCACTCCAGGGCACTTCACAAGTGGATGCTGCCTCCTGATGGTGCTTTTTGTTGTTTCTTTTCTGTGTCATTTGACCTTTGATTTTCCTTTATTTTTATTTTACTTACCTATCTGTATCATAAATTCCTTATGACTGAGCAAGGCACATTATACCCTATTGTATCACTCACCCACAGCCCAGCGCTCATTAGATTTTGCTAACATAATTACTGAAAATAATGAGCATATCATCTTTATGAGAGAGTTCTGATAGTTCTGATGGCTAGACCTGTTGGCCAGTAAATGAATTTTTAATTCTTTCCCTCAAAAAATCTTCATGATTTTGAAAAGTAATATATGGCTTTTTTAAAAAAATGTCTGACTAAAAGTATTAACCCAGAAATCTGAAAAATAGGAAATGAAACTACATCTCTTGTGTTCTCCCTTTAGCCTTTTTCTACGTATTCAAATATATGCAAACAGCCCTTACCAAGTAGCTTTAAAAAATAACTAAATATTGTACATATTTGACATGTACCTTCATGTCAGGTTTCTTGACCTCAGCGTTGTTCACATTTTGGTTCGAGTATTTCCTTGCTGTTGGGGGCTGTCGAGTGCATTGGAGGATGTTAGACATCATCACCAGCCCCTACCTGTTAGACACCACTGGCTCCCCCATGTGATGGTCACAGATGTTTCCAGACACAGCCAGGTGTCCCATGGAGAGCGAGATCACCCTGATTGAGAACCACTGCTCTGCATGGATAGTGACGTCGATACCTAGGAGTTGAGTGTGACTGCACTCTGTGTATTACTCTGCGCCTTTTCCATGTACTAACTCAGTCACACACCCATGTGGTACAGCTCTACCATTACTGTTCACATTTTCCCATGGGAAGACTCTGATCCAGAGAGGTAAACCGCTTGCCTGAGGTCACCTTGCTAGTGATACAAACCTGCCTGTCTGACTCCAGAGCACTTTGAAACACTGTACCCTTCTGCCTCCTCTATTCCCCCTCCTTCTTCCTAAGGCCACACAGTGTCCCTCTGAATGGATGGATGTTTGCTATTTTATCAGTTGTTTCCATTGGTAGGTGTTTCAAATTGTTCAAATTTTCATTATGACCAGTAATACCATGGCGTACCCTGCAAGGTGTGAATCTTTGTTCTACATCTTGCACAGTGTAGGGGAATTTTCTCTTAAAGTTAAACACATTTACAATTCGAACAGATACAACTCAACTGCCCTTTCAGGAATGACTTTTTAAAAATGATATTTTATTTCCAGTATTCTTATTATTCCTTCATTCACTGGAACAGGAGGGTCCAACCCTAGTTATACCCAGGAGCTTCCGAGTTTTATCCAGACCACTGATGGTGTTCAGAACAATCGAGAGGCTTTCTGAATGCTCAGTCACTGAACGTGGGTGGTTCACAGCTGGCTCAGAGCTCAGAGTTGCACGTGTTCCCTTGGCAGTGGTGGTGGGATTCCAGGTCTCCACACTGAGTCAGCTACCATGCTGTCACTGGTGTTCAAGGGGACCTGGGGCTGGAGGAAGCCTGAGATGCAGGCATGAGCCCTTGCTTTCTGGGGCCCCATCTTCTGTGAAATCTGGTCTTGGAAGGTCGGAAGTGAGGGCTTCACTGCAGGCAGCAGGGTTGGGACACAGGTGTCCGCGGGAGGGTCTCCCTAAACCTGAGGCCCCAGTGTGCCTGTGGGGTGGAAAGCCTGGCCAACCTGGCCCTTTGCTGGTTCTCAGCACGTGATGAGCTGCAGAGCCGCAGAGACCTGGGTCAGGATCCTGCTTCTCTGAACTCATTAACACTCTCTGCCTGCTCAGCTCTCCTGAGTCAACACTTCCTCTTTTCTAGGCTAACCCAAAATGAACTCAATGATGAAGTGGCAGAGAGCTTCGCAGAAATGCTGAAAGTCAATCAGACATTGAAGCACTTATGGTAAGTCAGAAAGCCATAGAATTTTTACACTTTCAAAAATATTTTTTGAGATAAAGTCACATACCATGGATTTCCCCCTTTTAAAGTGTACACACAGTTCAGAGGTTTTCAGTATATTCACAAGACTGCACAATCACTACTATCTGATTTTGAAACATTTTCACTACCTCCCCCTCCCCAAAAAAGCCCTATATGCCTTAGGCAGTTATTCCCCATCCTCCTCTTCCCCTACCCCCAACAACCATTAATCTACTTTCTACTTATGGATTTCCCTATTCTTTGCATTTCATGTAGATAGAATTATACAGCATGTGACCTTTAGTCTCTGTTTTCTTCTATTAGCATAAATTTCCAAGGTTAATCTGCATCATAGTATGTATCAGTACTTCATTGCTTTTCTCTGGTTAAATGATACTCCATTGGTTGCATGGGCATATGACATTTTGTTTATTCATCACTTGATTGGTTTGGGGGATTGTTTCTACTTTTTGACTATCATGAATAATGCTGCTATGAACATTTGTGTACATGATTTTGTGTGAGTATTTATGTTTTCATTTCACTTGAGTATATACTTAAAAACAGAATTGCTGTATCCTACAGTGATTTTATGTTTAACTTTGGAGGAACCACCAAACTGTTTTCCAGAACGGCTGCACTATTTTACATTCTTGCTGCAGCCTCTGATCATTCCAACTTTACCACATCCTCATCGACCCTTGTTGCTGTTCGTCTTAAGTCTAGACATACCAATAGGTGTGACGCAGTACCCTGTTGTGGTTTTGATGTGCGTTTTCCTGCTAGCAGTGTTGACTGTCTTGTCAGGCACCTGTTGGCTGCTGTACATCTTCTTTGAAGAAACTTCTCCACATCCTTTGCCCATTTTAAAACTGGGTTCTCTGTCCTTTCATTGCTGAGCTGTAGGGGATCATACCCTGGGTGCTAGACTTTTTTTTAATACAGGATTTGCAAGTATTTTTTCTTTTTCTATAAGGTTTTTCTCTTCCTTGAAAGTGACCTTTGAAGCACAGAAAGTTTTGGTTTTGAAGAAGTCCAGTTTACTTGCTTTTTCCTTGGTTGCATATACTTCAGAAGTTTTATCTAAGAAACCATTGCCTAATCCAAGGTCATGATTTACACCCAAATTTTCTGCTAAGTTTTCTAGTTTTGCTCTAACAGTAGATCTATGATCCATTTGAGTTAATGTTCGTGTCTAGAGTGAGGTGGGAGTCCAACTTAATTCCTTTGTGTGTGAATATCCAGCTGTGGGGCACTATCTGTTGAAAATGCTCTTTCCCTGTTGAACACCTTGACACACTTGTCAAAAATCAGCTGACCAGAAATGCTTGTCTAGATTCTATTCCAGTCTGTTGAGCTGCATGTCTATCCTTACATCAGGACTGTGCTGTCTTAATTATTGTAGCTTTGAAATCAGAAAGTGAAGCTCCTCCGATTTTGTTCACTCCCCCAGATTGTTTTAGCCATTCTCCGGCCCCTGCATTTCCAGATGAACTTAGAATCACCATGTCCATTTCAGCAAAATCTGTTTTTCTTCCTTTTATGTAGCTTGCAGCTCCTCTTTGGCCCTGCCTCAGAGCCAGGCTAGCTTTCCTGCAAGCAGGGAACCTGAGCAGACTGGGGAGTCATGACTGCTTCCTGTGTGCACAGCTTGCTGACCTGGTGGAGGCAGCCCCAGTGTGCAGATGTGCCTGCCGCTGCCGGGTGTTTTTAGGCACCATCTGTCCTGGCCTCCTGCCATGTCTTGATTGAAGACAGCCTGCCTTGCCCCCTAAAAGATGTTAAGGGGGGGTAGTGGCAGTTACCACGCAGGTGGTGAGTAGAAAAAAGCATTATCTGGATGTGGAACTCTGTATGCACTTCCAGGTTCCCTTTTGGTTCATTCTGCTCAAGTCCCACTTGTGGAAATGCTCACTGGAAGGTCATAATCTCTGCCACTTAGCCAAGGGCTGTGGCTGGAACACAGGGTCCCAATGGGAGCCCGGCCACCAGTGGTCCTGTGTGCCTGGCATTAATGTCAAGAACTCTTTACACTGGGCACCATGCCTCACATTCACCCTAGTGTGGGGGGGGCACTTTTGTAATTATTCCTATTTTACAGATGAGACAACTGAGGCATGGATAAGTTTATTTCTTCAGGGTCCTTTTGCTGAAAAGTGAGGGGACAGGGCTTGGAGGGGAGCTTCTGACCCCTGTAATTAGGACTTTTTAAGAGGGAGGCCTCTTTATGCTGAATCTCTATAACCTCATCCATCGTAAGAGCACAGCCCATATCCTCCTGCACGGCACCTTCTCAGGTCAGTGCCCAGGCTTTCTAAGAGCTGGGTCCAGCAGTAGCCTGTTGTACCAACAGCCAGGAGTGGGGAGTGAGCTTGGGACGAAGGATAGACACCTCACTGTCTCTGTCTGCATTTATTTCCTGGTTGGTCAGGGGCCTGGCTGCCAGCCAGCATTTCAGGAAAGCTCCAGCCATGCCCGCTATGTCAGAAACTTGGTTTCCTCTGGATCTCGGCACTCAGCAGCATGGGGCACATTTATTTCTTTTTTTTTTTTTTGTATTAAATTCTTTTATTGGTACATTGTAGGTATACAACACAATTACATTTCTCACTGGGAGCTTGTACCTTTACATGATGCATCTTCGTTCTTATTTTTTCCCCATTCCTAGCCCTCCCTTCACGCCCTCCACCTTTCCCTATTTACAAAGACTTTATTTCCATTTTTTCCATTTCTCAACATTTTTCCTTTCTCTTCTTTCCTTTCCCCTGCCCCTCCCACTACCCCTACCCCTTTGGACCTTTTCTTCCTATTTTGCGTTATCGATTATTCATTCTAATCATTGGTACATTTTAGGTATACAATATAATGAAATTCATCATTGGAAATTTGCACCTTTACATAGTCTCTCTTGGTTCTTATTTTTCACCCTTGCCCAGCCCTCCCTTCAACCCCTCCATTCCTCCCTATTTACAAAGATTTTGTTCCTATTTTTCCATTTTCTCATATTAATTCCATTCCCTTCTTTCCTTTCCCCTACCCCTCCACCTTCCTTCCTATATCTTTTTTGTTTTGTTTTGTTTTGTTCATTTTGGTACCAGGGATCGAACTTGGGTCCTTGTGCCTGTGCAGCAGGCAGCAAAACCACTGAGCTAAATCCCCGGCCCTTTTTTTTAATGAATCTTTTTTTTTTGGTACCAGGAATTGAACTCAGGTCCTTGCACTTGTGCAGCAGGCAGCAAAACCACTGCGCTAAATCCCTAGCCCTGGGGCACATTTCAAGAGACCCTGTTATCAAGGTTTCCCACTGGACTCATGGGTGGTGGCAGCAGGACTCTGTCTCTCTCTGCCCTTCCTGTGGATGTTGGGAAGGACATGCTAGCATCTTAAGGGCCTTTGGGTCCCTAAGGAGGGACAACTAGTTGGTAGCTACTTAAGTTTAAAAACTGCCTTTCCTTTCCTCTCTACCCAGGTGGTGTCACATGGCCTGTCCCCTGGCGATGTTTCTCAGAATTTGTTGTTCAGATCAGTGGTTTCCAAACCTTTTTGGTTGGGTGGTGAAAAAGGTCACACACACACATTTGTTCATGTATTGCACTGTCTATATATGAATTTACAGATATATTATGCTCACTGTAAGAGATTCAAACCTTTTAAACACTGCCTATATCTGACCGAGACACACCTAGCTTGCTGAAGTCATGAAGACCCAGCCCCCCCAGCCCCTCTCTGATCCCATTTGACCCTTCCACTCCCTGCAAAAGGAGAAGATTCAGCCCAGTGTTCTGCACTGGACACAGGTATGCTCTTCTTTCAGGCTTATCCAGAATCAGATCACAGCCAAAGGGACTACCCAGCTGGCAGAGGCACTCCGGGAGAACACTGGCATAACGGAGATTTGGTAAGGCCACCCACGACTGGGCAGAGTGACAAGGACAGTGATGCCAACTCAGCACTCTCACTGTGTGCCAGGCCCTGGGCAGGGCAGTTAGTATTTATTCATCCAGTACTCTGTAGTGTGGTGGTGTACAGATGTAGAAACTGAGGCCCATGAGTAAAATGTGCCCAGGTTCACACATAGAGGAGTAAACTGAGCCCAGCTTGATGTCATGGTTTGTGCTGTCCTGTCCTGCGCCTGTCCTTGCCCCACTTCATGGGCCTGTCCCCGGGAAGCACCTGGGACACTAAGCCTGAGAGTGGCCAGGCTGGCCAGGAGTTTGGAGCTTGTGCTTCCCTTTTTCTGGACATTCTGGGATTCAGGAGACTTCCAGGCTGCAATTGAGCCATCATATGTTCTTTCTCTCCTCTGCTTTGAGAGCTTGATAATTCTAATGGAAGAAAAGCCATCCTTTGCTTTAGGATGATGTGGAACTCACTCCCCTTCTTTTGTGCCTCAGAAGACCCCCTTCCCCCGTGCACACACATGCACACAGCATCCCCTTTGGTGACTAAATGGCCTGACTGAGGGGCCGGAGGGACTTGTAGAATATGCATTACATTCCAGGAGCCGTGGGTCACCACACCTGTGCACCTGCTTTATGCCAGGCACCGTGGGCAGCAGGGCTGGGGCAAGTGCAGTAATTAATGTGACTCAAGGGGCCCTCACTGCTGAAGAGCACTACCTGAGCCGAGGAGAGAGGTCAAGTGGCTAGACTCCTAAATGCTCTGAAATGTGTTCTCAACCTCTGAAGTGAGAGCCCCTCCTGGTGTGAAGCTCAGGCCCCACAAGTGGCAGGGAGTAGAGCAGGTGTCTGTGGAGGGCACAGACTGTAGAGTTCATTTGCCCACTGTGGCTTCTCTGAGCCCTGTGAGCAGCCTTACCTCCGCTCAGGGGCAGTTACCATTAACTACTTTCTCCCTTCTTGACTTTCATAGCCAAAAAAAATGCAGTCCTTGCCTCCTCAAATAGTGTTTCTTCTAGAACTCTTTAGAGATCATGAAATAAGTCTGGTGGATTACAGCCAACATTATTTTAAAATGAAATAGACAAAGACAGAACACCGGTTGCAGCCTGCAAAGGAGGGAGAAGTATTATTCATTAGTCTTATTCCAGGCACATGTGCAGGGGTGTAGAACACACCTGTTTCAGCATAAAATGTGATTCTTATGTGAAGATGCAGTCAAAACTTTTTTGAAAAATGCTGTCACAGAGATCCAACAAGACAACACTGATATTTGTGCAGTGGCTCCTCAGACAGGAAGGTGCTGGAGAGCAGGGTTTATCTGCCCAAATCTCTAGCTACCCTCACAGTGACCCTGCCTCGGGCCATTCCATTTCCTGCTGACTTGGAGATTTGAGAACAGGCAGTGGGCAGCTGAAAGAGGCCAGCCAGATTTCAGAACAGGGTGCAGACCACAGTTGGCTTGCACGGTGCTCCCATGCTAAAAGAACAGTTGTCTGGATCTGTAGCTGCTTTCATTTTGTCAGGCCTGAAACGATTTGTGTGCTCCTTCCTGAGGGCCACTGTTCCTGCAGCTAGGACCTACTTGAGCAGGGACAGGTGTCCTTACCTTCGAGGCGTGCTTTCCACAGTCTGCAGGAGGTACTTGTGTCAGGTGGCTAGGGGCTCCGCCACTGATTCTGAGGGGGCAGGACAGCTGGCTCAGGTGCTGGCCTTGAGGCATCTTCATTTCAGCTCCTGTCTTGTCCTGAGAGCTGCCAAAGGATGTTCCTGTGTGTGACTTCATGAGACTGGACTCTGAGAGGGTTCTGACCCTGTCCAGGGGCTGCTGCACTAGGCTACAGCACTGTGGCAAGGCTGGCAGGAGAACAGCTGCTGGAGGCCATAGCTGACATGGACAGAGCACCTTCTTGAACTCATTTTCTGCAGGCACTGATTTCTACCTCATTCTTCTCCAAAGAGAAGTCCCTTGGTGAGTTCTGTCTTCAGAGACAGAGCTTTTTGTGTGATGCTCTCCTGCAGACTGTGAGCTCTCCTTAAGGGTGGGGCCTCCATCATGGTCCCAGCCATGTCCCCAGGGGCCAGTACTGTGTCTTCATTCCTTCCCTGAACAGCACAATGCTTGAATGCCAGGCATTGTGCTAGTACTGGGAATCCAGTGGTGAACAAAACGGGCCTGCTCTCTTGGGTTCATTGTCTCTGAAGGAGATGCACAGGAAAGGGGAAAAATCATTCAAGTAATTAGTTACCACAAGGAGGGGGCTCTATAAAGGGGAAGACCAGGAGGGAATCTGATGGAGGAGGTTTCAGGGACGGTATTCTAAGGAAGTGGCCTTTAAACTAAGCCACGAAGCATAAACAGGAGTTAGTTAGCTGGGGCAAAAGCACTGCAGGTAGGGGTACAGCATGTGCAAAGCTCTGGGGGATGGGTCCATACAGAGCTGCAGAAGCTAATGTGTCATAGGTACAGGCTGTGGAGGAGGAGGCTGAGGCATAGGCAGAGGCTGAGCCATAAAAGATCTGTGGGTCACATTGCATACTTTGGTCTCTATCCTAAAAGCAATGTTAAGTCATTGAAAGGTTTGAAGCAGAAGAAGGATCGGGTCAGATGTATAAAATAAAGAAACCACTCTTGGCTCTTCTAGGAAACTGGATTTGAGAAGACCAGGGCACATTTAAAGGGACCAGTCAGCAAAGCATTGTTGTGGTCCATAGAAGAGCTGCTGGTGCTTAGATGAGGTTGGTAGGTTAAAGCTATCGAGAGACTCCAGAGAGGCAGTCCAGGGATGGTCAGGAACTTTGTGATAGGGAGAGGTAGAACTTTGTGGGAGAAGGACTCTGGGGATGGGAAGAAGGTGCCAAGGCGGACCCTATGAAGGGTCCTGTGGTACTATGAAGAGTGGGACCATTCAATCAGCCCAAGGGAGCTGTGGTCTCTTCAAGGTTCTGGAGATGACCAAGGAAAGCTAACAAGTAGGAAATGGGCTCTAGTGAGCTATGGATGAAATAGCCTGGGGAAAAGGGCCTGGCCCCAAGCTTGGAGAAAGCCCAGTATTTAGAGGTCACATCGGAAGGGTACATAGGAAAGGAGACTGAGTCAGGGCACCTAGAGAAAACCCAGAGAGCATAATGCCAAGCCAAGGGAAGGGATGCTTCAAAAAGGAGGGAGAGGTCAGGATGGCCAAAGGCCTGTGAAGGCTCAATAGAAAGATAAGACCTAAAAAATGTCATTAAATTTAGGCTTATGGGGACTGTCAGTGACCTCGGTTAGAGCAAATTAGTAGAGAGTGATGGTAGCTGGAGACGATTAATGTTACTATCAAAGAACTATTTGACTAGAGCATGCCCCTTAATTTCGGGGTGCTGGGAAGCACAAGCATGTGTTAGGGACACATGTTTGGAAGGAGCATATAATAATCCCTAAGACTTTACATATGTAAAATTTGTTCTTCTCTTTCTCACAAGTCTAAATGGAAATTTGATAAAGCCAGAGGAGGCCAAAGTCTTCGAAGAGGAGAAGCGTCTCGTCTGTTTCTGAGAGGACTTTCCCATGTGTGGATCTTCACCCTGGTGACTTCTCAGCATCAGACACTGCTCTGTACAGTTGGTGTGTAGGATGCCCTGTGAGGGCTGCTGCCAGGGGACTGTTAGGAACCCACTGTTTCACCTTGAAAATCAGCCTCCTTGCGGATGCTCCGGCTGGCAGGCGCCCTGCCTAAGCAGCAGTGAGGATTCTGTAGAAGCTAAGTGTGTCTTGTGTGCCACTCCAGTTACTGCCAGGCAGTAACATGTTTTCTCTCCCGTGAAGAGACTTAATGCATATCCATAATTATTTTATCAGAAGCTGGGGTAATAAGACAGAGGAGAACAGAAGATGCTAATCTCAGCTTGTACAGATGCTGCCCTGAGGACCAACAGGAGCACACTGGTCTCTGATGTCTTCATGGAAGAGCTGAGGATGTGTGTGCCAAGTTTCTTGGAAAGAAGGTGCTCAATAAACACGAAGTGTTATGCCTGAAACACCCCCTCTCCTTACTCCCCGTGAGTTGGTACTGTTTCCACTTCGCAGCTGTAGACACTGAGGTGTAGACAATGAAGACTGGGTTCAGCCAAGTTCCTGCAGGGAGAAAGCTCATCACAGGAATTGGTGTCAGTCCTGGAGTCTTGCTGAATGCTTAAGAAGATCAGAGGTTGCCCTCTTAGCTGGTCTGAGAAAACGAACAATGCCTTTATGCTGTGGAATTCCTACTCTGGGCTGTTTCCTGTCAGTCAATCTCCCTGGAAGACTCCATACTCAGGGTTGACGTGCCTGCCCCAGGAAGAAGAATCCACTTCTATGCTCCAAACTGGACTTGGCATCCAAATGGAAGCTTTTCTCTCTTTGTGTCTTGAGAAGTCTCTTCCTGCCCTTGAGCAGGCGGAGGGTTACTGAATACAGTCAGGACTCAGGTAACTGCCCTCGAACTCACCAGCAAAGCATGGTAGCCAGACACCCACCACCATGGCTGGCACGCGGTAGATGCTCAGTGGGGATGGGGTGGTGATATTTCTATAACTTGTTCTTTTGCCATGTCATTTAATAAAATAATGAAAATGCTACTCAATGGCTCAGATCTGGGGTTTTTTGAAGGGATGTGGCTGAGTAAGCACACTAGGAACTGGAGCCCCATCCTGCATTGGGCGTTCTGGGTAATGTGCTGTATGGAGAGCCCTGTTAGGGGAAGGCTAGGGCATCATCAGGTGGAGCCTTGGCAGACCTCTCCACCTACCAAGGGACAGGAAGAGGTGGAGGCAGTATCTGAGCTGCTCTGTTTGGTCTCTGAATCCATACAGGGAGCTTATGCATCAGAACTGGTTGGGTCAGGACATGTGGGCTCGGCCCAATTGCACACCCCCAGTGCTCTGCATGGTAGGTCCTGCAGGCTGGGTCCATTGACTTCTTCAGCTCTTCCTGCTGTGTGGAGGGCCAGGTGGGGCTGTGGCAAAAGGCGGCACTGAGGTGACAGGCAGCATGTGATTGAGGAGGGTCCTCCAGCAGCCTCTTTGGGCTCCCAGAGTTTAGCCTGGTTTTGCAGGTAGCCTGTTAGAGTGCCATCCAGGAAGTTATGGGGGAAATCCTGTAGGGTCTGACTTCATTTCCCTTTAAGGCTCTGACTGCCATGGTGACTACTTCCATGTACCTTTTCCCCAGCCCAGGCTGTGTTGTCACCTAATGATACCCCTCTGAGGTGCCAACTCTCCTTAGTGCAGAACCTGGGCAGTAAGTCTGTCTGGAAAGCACATGGCATGGCATGCCGAAGGCCCAGGCTGCTTGGAACCGACTGCAGACCCAGCAAACCTCACTGAGAACCACACTTCCCAGGAACAACACTTGGGTATGATTAAGTAGCTGAAAGTAAACTCTTCAGAGCCTAAAATGCATTCAGAAATTACCTAACACTATTGCTTTTAAAGACTATCAAAATTAAAACTGTGGCTTCTGGGGGACTAGGATTTGTGTGGTTATTGGCTTAAATTCTCTTTACAATACTTCAGTCTTCTAGATGCTGAAAAGTAGATTCCTACCTTCTTATAAACCTGAAAGTAGGCTCCTGCTTTCCTGGAAAGGGTTCCACTACAAAGTGAAGCTTCTCCTGTTTAAGAAAAAGACAATGGGAATTTTAAATGAGCCCTGTGAACTTGGTATATGACTACTTCTTTACATAGAACATCTTGGCTGATTCTGGAAAAGAAACTAAGCTCCCCTATTTTGTAGCTATATTTACATCACGACCAAGCTAACTTGGAATTTATTTTTAAAAGCCCAGTAAAGTCACTGGGGAAGTGGAATTAGCGCCACAAAGCTCCCAGTCTGCTATTGCCTAGCTAGGCGCTTTGGGCCAGGTCTAGGCCTGTTGGAAACTTAATACCTTCTTTGAAAAGTGTAACTCCAAGTGCCCTGACTCAGGAGGTGGCTGAGAGGAAGAAATGAGATGTCCTGGGGAGTGTTCAGCCGGGCCCAGCGTGAGGCCCCACTTCATACTCACCAGGTGTCATAAACCCATCTTCTCACCTCCACTCAGTGCAGCTCCTGATTCTCTTCTCACTCCTAAGCACAGGGGCTTTCCAACAAGGCCCAATATGGCAGTGGAAGTTCTCAAAGTAAAACCCCAAAATATCTGACATAAAGCTTCCTGCAGTATCCTAGCTTTGTCAGTGAAAAACACAGCCATTTGTTCTTCATCATCGCCAAAGAGTGCTACTGTTTAAGTATTGACTTACTGAGCACAGGCACTCACAACAGGTAACAGGGCAGGGGCCAGTACCACCACCTAGCCGGGTTGTGCCGCTGTCCTGACTGCTTTGCAGCTCCTGAATCAGGAAGGAGTGTTGGGCTCATCAATATTGTGGTCCATTTCCACATGTGGCACACATCTGTTTCCAGTAACTAACTGCTCTCTTACAGAAAATAGCCTCGCTTGGGAGCTGAAAGGTAAAACCATGTCCATAATCACAGGTTCATGAGGGGAATTTTAATGAAAGTAGAATTGGCTTGCAAGGAGGCCAAGGCTGTGTTACCACCTAGATGGGTAAAATAGGGCCTTGAAGCAGAGCTGCAGGTGGGGGCCATCCCAGCACCATCTTCTCCACCTGAAGACAGAGGAGCTGCATCACAACCAGCTCAGTGCTTCTGGAGGCACTAGGCCCTGAAAAATGATCTGTAACCAAAAGGATTCAAAACAATGGGAAAGTGTAAAATAAGTATAATGATGCTAAACAAGTTTTTGATCCCCCCAGCCCGACTACTTAGATGCTTTTGGGAGCCAATAATGTCAAAACATCTCAAAAATTTTTCCTTTTTTTGCTCTCTCTCACAGTGTACTTATTTTTGTTGTACAAGCAATATCACAATGTTAAAAGAATTTTAAAATAATATATATAAAAACACAATACTAATGTAGCTATTTTAATTTTTGCAAATCATCCTTCATGATTTGCCTGCACATCTTTCTCATTAATACTTACAATGTATGTTTGAAATTCTTGTAATCAGACATTTTCCTACATTGTTACATAGTCTTTGCAATCATCATTCGCATTCTGTAAATTTGAGAATTTGCTTTATCATGTTCCAATTGCTAGACATTCATGTTTCCAGATTGGCTGTGGTAGTGATTATCAGAGACAACATTTTGGTGGAATTAAACATATCTGTAGTTATTTCTTCGGAGTGGGATTATCAAGGCATAGATTCATGCCATGTCTCTTCAAAACTATGTTAGGACTATAATAAATGGTTTGGAAGCAGGTAGAAGTTAAAGAACAATGCAGCATGAAGCCATCAGTTTTCCTTGTAAAGAGGAAAACAACTCCCTCCATTCCCCTCAGCCTAGACAGTGCCCAGGCACTGTGTACACACACACACACACACACACACACACACACGCACACACACACACAGAGAGAGAGAGAGAGAGCGAGAGAGGGAGAGAGAGATGGGTATCACTATACCGGCATTGGTAGCAACTACAGCTTCAGGGAAGAGTTATTAACCCACACATCAGTATGTATTATAAAGTGGTACTCTATAAGATGATGAGTAGTGTGTAGGTTTGGGAACCTTGTCAGTCATTTTTCCTTGATTTAAAGACTTTAGAGAGAGAGAGAGAGAGAGAGAGAGAGAGTGTGTGTGTGTGTGTGTGTGTGTGTGTGTGTGTGTGTCTTTGCTTTGCCTAAGCAAACCAGGCCAACTGGGTCCACCACTTCTGGGTCAAATGGAAACTACTTCCACCACCGTGTGAGGAAGGTATTATTTCATGAATCAGGAAACTGAGAGCTAGAAATAATGAATATGTATCTTGTCTTATTAACTAGGATATGTATAAAATGAAAAAAAAAAAGAAGCAAAACCTTTAGGAAGGGGATCTCAGCAAAGGCAAAATGTTGCACCTGGCCACATCTAGGATTTCAAGCTCACTCAGTCCAGCCCTTCACTCTAACTGCAAGAAAACTGGTGTCAGGAGAGCAAAAGCAAACTGCCCAAGGTCACACATGTTACTGGAACAAAGGCCTTCTGGCTTGTTTTACTTCTCTCTGTTTTGATGGAGTTTGCAACCTTCAGTTCATTCTGTAATTAACCTTTCTGCCAAGCCTATTAAAACACGATTCCAAGCTGCTAGGACAGGTCAAGCAAAATAGAATTGTTTCCCCAAGGACACAGAAGGGGGTCTTTCTAGTGTTCTTGGTATTTCTTTGGAAAGTGTCCTTTTCTCCTACATTCATGATCCTAAAAGCTACAGGACTCAGGAGTCATGTCTATGAGCCTCAATGACAGTTGTAGGTCATGAGAGCAACCTGGAGAATGGCCGGTAAGTTTTGACTCTTTACATCCAACAGATTTATCTCAGCCATGCATCCTCCATACCCCAGCCATGGGACTGACCAAAGGAAGTAGGTGCGTCCCAGGGAGCTGCAGATGGTTGCATGGGATTTGATTTTCATCACCAGAGGCCAGCATGTCTCCACTAATTAATCCATTACCATTGCATACAGTGACCCAAGAGTCAATTCTGCACAGGAGTTAGTGACGGGCACACTGCTCTATTTAAGTAAGACTCAAACCAAAGTGCAATGTGCTAAAAACTATTTTATCTTTTTTTCCCATCTCTTTTTCAGTACTGGGGATTGAACTAGGGCTTCTCACATGCTAGGCAAACACTCTACAGCTGATCCATTGAGTTCAAAGACATCAATAAATACAGAGTTGGCCAAGGACACATTAAAATAGTATTAAGCAAGTTCTCTGGGGACTGAGGTCTGTGTTCAAGTTGCAGTGCTATGTAGCTCTGTGACCTTGGATAAGTGACTGGGCTTTTCTATACCTGAGTTTCCCAGCCATAACCACAGGGTTGATAAGATAGTGCTCCCTTGCAAGTTTATTAGGTTATGAGTAACTGAGTTAATAAAGTCCAGATTTTTAGGCTCAGAGACCAGAAACCATTTCCAAGGCTGAATAAGACTAGACTCAACCATTTCCTGTATTTGAAATTATCTTCATGTTTATTTTGCAAAGGAACCACAGGTCCAGGTAAATGAGTCTTATCCAGATGCACGGTTCAGGAAAGCCAAATGCCTATTTGTATTGTGATTTGATTTCACTCACATTAATGTAGTAACTGGCATTCCACACTAAAATTGTATGGCTGTATGTGATTTCTTCCATATCAGTGCGTGGTTCTCTTTCTAGCTTTCGTTTCATTCACTCATTAACACTGCTACCAATTCCCCTGCCTGTAGTAAAAATGGATGAGAGCAGAGGACGGCAGAAAGGAAGATGAAAATAGAACAGATCAGCACAGGAGGGTAGGAAGTGAGTGTGTTAATCCCTGGAATCTTGACTGCACTCTCTGCCATTGCCATGTCCAGGGCTGGCCATCAGCCTGGTAGCCTGGTCACTGTGAAGTTCTATGGAGTCGCCAAGCTCTTCACCTACTGATCAGCCGTGGGGGACATCCCAGCCGCCAGCTGCTGCTTTTACGTTTCCAACTGGCTGTTTGCTAGGTGATGTGTAAAGTCTTTTTCTTTCTGCTAAGATAATGCACCTGTTTCCAATTCATTTTCCAAGAGGACCCACTGGTGGTCAACAAAACCTTTCCACTTGAATCATGTAGTTCCGTGCTTCAATTTTTTCCTTATCACCCACCCAGATACTTCAGGTATTTTTTTTCTAATCTCCCTCCCATTAGTAAATTTTACTCCCATAGATACACTGTGTTTCTGTTTATCCTCTAATGGGTAACAAACCATTGAATATCTAAATTCATTTTTGTCTCCCAAGAACAAATTTTTGCCTCCATAGGGGTGATATCCCCTATTGAGAACTGTTAATCCAGTCCAACCCTAGAAGTTCTCACCCTACCAACCCAGAGAACTTTCTGTCACTCTGACAGTAATTTGTCTAAAGTTTATTTAACTTTTTTTTTTTTGACAGTATCGGGGATCAAACTTGGGACCTTGTGTTTGCAAGGCAGGCGAAGTGCCACTGAGCTAAATCCCCGGCCCTAACTTTTAACTCAATAAATATTAATAGCATTATGTTTAACATTCTCATGCTTTCTTTTCACTCCCTTATCTGTCCTGAAAATAGTTGTAATCTATGGCAAAAACTGCTTATGATAAACACACACACACACACACACACACACACACACACACACGCAGAGCCATTTGTGAAAGAGGAACAATCTCTCCTAACAGGAACAGCTGTTGTTTGAAGCACTCGGGCCCCAGCACCCTCACAGAATTTCAGTGAAGTGTCCCCAACTCCTGCCACCAGCCTGTGGGCAGAGCTTGAGGCCAAGTTTGTCTTCACTGTTTTCCCACTTCCCTTTCTCATTTCCTGGGTTCTCTGCCCTTCCACCCCTTCTATAGACTCAAGGATGTCTAGAATTCTCATTTGGATAGAGAACCCAGACCCTAGGATGCCTATCCTTCACCACACACAAACACACACACACACACACACACACACACACACCAGCTCTCCCCATACACTACTAAGCTAGCTAAATATTAGGGCATTATACCAAATCTAGGAATTGGGAATAAAATGCAATTGTCTAGTGACATTACCCCTGGCAGATAATTTACATATTAAAGCAGGAACTGGATGATCAAAAAAACTCTAATTAGATACATAAATGCAGAGAGACTTTAGGTCAAATTAATCTTCATGTCCCCTTGATTGTTTTACCCATAATCCCAGAATGATTCCAGAACACTGTTGGCATTTCTGAAAGGGTTTGATTCCTTCTCAGAAGATCTGAGAAAGTTCATCTACCCATCCATCCCTTCATCTCACAAATCAATATTCAGCATCTATTTATGCCAGCACTGTGCTGGCTGCTAGGAGATAATGGCTTGTGTCATGTCTGGGACTTTTGCCCCTTATGAGTTAAACTGTCACTGTTTCATGGATGCTGGCACAGACATCAATACACAAGCCTCCTGGGTCAGAGGCATAAGACTTGATCATCTGCAGAACAGCAGGCAGCATGAGCAGCTGCATGTTTGTACCAGGTTCTATGCCTGAGCCTCACAGTCCAGTGTGATGGGCCTGAGTGGGTGGTGGCTTTGGTGGACACTGAGCATGAGGAACCTGCCATGTGACAGCCAGTAGTAAGCAAGTCTGCTCCCTGTGCTACAGGGAGATGACCCTGCACACCTCATGGCTGTTGGCTGCGATCATAGTGTCTGCTGAGAAGCAGCCAGCCTGGAAAAGACTGGCCGGGGCCTGGCATAGTTCACATAATATGCAAGCTTGCTTAGGATGCATGGCAGAGCGCCTTTCCCAAAGCTACACACAAGGATGCAGTCCTGTGCCTCTCTTCTTGTGATGATCAAATCATCTGGGAGATTAATGCCACATTGCAACCATGATAAATGCTAGAAGATGGGTACATGCCGCAGGCTGAGCCTGAAAATGGCCTTTCGCCTCATCCCTACTCCCTTTCTCCTCCATAGATTAGACAGTCAAACAGACATAGTCTGTTTGTTGTACATCCTGGATGGCACTGCTCCAAGAGACAGTTATATCATGCATCCTTGTTCCTTTTCTGAGCATGCCCTGATCACAAGATAATCATGTTCAGCCTAGGCCACATGGGCCACGGGACACTAGTTACCCTACCTTCCTACACTATAAATAAAGAGTGTACAGGACACCAGTTGGCCATTAGCTCATCAGGCTATGGTCCCACCTTGTCCCAGCTATAAAGCTTAATCTTGGTATATATCTTTCTTACTGTTTTCCAATTTTTTTCATTTCCCACCCTCTCCCAGGCTTTGGACCCTATGCTGTGTGGCTCATGGCAGGTACAAGGGTTTTGAAGTCTATCCTAACATACTTGGATCTCCCTTGGAATCAGGGGCACAGTGCCAGGCTAGAAAGATGGGACAGCACAGGCAAAGGCCCAGTGGCTGCTAAAAGCCTGACTATTGTAAATTGGAGCATGGACCACAGCACAGATGGGTCTGGGAAGCACCAGGTAGGGGCCACTCCACCTGCTTAAACTCTGTTGTAACCTCCTAGGAGCGTGGTGGCAAACTCATGGCAGTGTACCATATCAGGCTGTCTGTATCACTGAAAGCTCTACAAGCCTCACCATCTCTGTGCTAAGAGGTTGTGAAAGCAAGTCAGTGCACAGCCAGCCTAGTGGGAACTGAGGCATGGTACTGCCCATCCCCCAGCACTACTCACAGCAGAGGATCCTTTCAGAAGGAAAGAGCCCTGGACTCAGACCACTGCAGTACAGCACATGTCCACTGTAATTTTTGTTAGAAAAGAGAAGGCGACTCAAGCACAGCATTTTGGAGTGAAGAAAGATGGTAAGTCCATGTCTTCTGGGCACCACTTCAGGTCCCCTGACTTTAGGGAGAGTGAAATACTTCCTAAAATATGACCAAGATGGCACTTGTCAACATGGAGGCAAGAGGACAACCTTAGAAAGATAAATTTGATATTCCTTCCACCTACATACAATGGAACAAAGTCAAACTTCATTTTGCTGTGTTTAGTCCATTTTTCATTACTGTAATAAAGTACTTCAAGTTGGATGCCTGTATAAAGAAAAGAGGTTTATGGAACTGACATCCTGGAGGTTCAACATATGGCACCAGCTCTGGTGAGAATGTTGCAGCAGACGGTGTCCCAGTGATGGTAACAAGTACAGGAGAAAGATCATATGGCCAGTCAGGAAAGCCAAAGAGACTGAGGAGTGGCCAGGTAGCCTGCTCTTTTTGTCCCCTGAAACTGGGGAATTGAACCCAAGAACGACTAAGCTACATCCCAGCCCTCTTTATTATTTTATTTTGAAACAGGGTATTGCTAAATTGGCCTGGCTGGTTTTAAACTTGCATTTCTCCTGCCTCAGCTTCTTGAGTAACTGGAATTACAGGCTTGCACTGTGGTGCCCGGCCCAGACCTCGTTTCAAACAACCCTCTTGAGAACTCAGGGCCCACAGGAACTACCTTAATCTCCTTCCAAGGGCACACTCCCAGTGATGAAGGCCCTGTTAGGCCCCACATCTTAAAGGTTCCACACCACCTCCCACCACCATCACTCGGAGGGGCAAACCACATCCAAATCGTAGCAACTGGCAAATATCTTATTCTCATATACAGACCTGAAAAGTACTTTTAAAAAAAGCTACTGATTTTTATTATACCTAACACTGATATTAGAACTTGATCCAGGGATTATAAAAATAGCTTGTGATTGGATTTAACTATTAAATTTAATTTAACTATGTATATATTACATATATGTGAAAGATCCACCTAATTTGAGCTTGTGTATTATGTATGGTAGATTACTATACAAATGGACCTTGATTAACCAAATTTCCCTCTATCTGTGTGACTTACACTGGATAATGGCACACTGGCAAACACAATGCAAAGAGAGCACAGAAAGTATTTGAAGATTGGGATGTGCCCTCTCTTGCTGCCTTCTAGCACCATGTGAATAAGCTCAGCAAGCCTGCTGGAGGCGCAGTGCAGCCAGCAGCCAGCACGTTTCCCAGACATGTGAGTGAGGTAATGTCAGACCAACAAACCCCCAGAGGATTCACCTGCTGGTTGTAGCTGCCAGAACAAGTACAGGCAAGAGCTCAAATTTCTGACCCACATAATCAAGCATTAATTAAGACTGACTGTGGTTTTAAGCTTCTAACTTTCTGGAGCACTCTGTTACCCCAGCAGAGGATAATTGAAACGGTACTTAAAACTTACAGATACAATAAACATGCCCCTAAAGATGCAATGGCTTAAACATAATAAAGTTTATGTCTTGCTCCTATATTGAGTCCAAGAAGGTTTCAGATGGGCAGTAGGGCCTTTCTGGTCCCTGCTGTCACATGGGGACTCAGGCTGTTAGTTTCTGCTGTCAAATGTTTGGTTTCCAAGGTCACCTTTGGCAATGCCAACCAGAGAGCAGAAGTAAAGAGAGCATAGAGGGCAGAAGACAGGAAGTTTTATTGTGCCCAGCCAAGAAATTGGACATTTCTCTTCTACTTACATTCCACAGCTAGAATCCAAGTGTATGATCAAGCCTGACTGTAATAAAGGAGCAGCTATGTTCCTAGGAAGATGAGCAGACAGCTTGATGCTACAAAACTTAATTGGATTTTTAGGAAACAAAGATCATGTCTGTCAGCTGCAGCATGGCCTATGGCAACACAGGCTGGCCACCAGAAAGATCTGGGTGGGACTACCATTCCGTACTTATTACTGTAACTGGGAAACCTGTAAAAATTATCTAATGTAGACAGAATTTCATTTCTCTGTCTGCAAAGACAGGGAAATTACAGTTTTGATTGGGTGGTTGTGAGGATTAAATGTAGTTAGACCTCTATATTTTATAATGAGAGTGTTTACTGTGTGATAGGTGTTAATAATATCAACATTACTATTACAGCTAAACTAAATGGTTTGAGAAACAAATCAGAGAGTACAGAGAGACTTAAGGTAACCCCAAACTATCCAGATTCTGGATGCTACTGGACTCAAAGGTTCTAGCTGTTCCATACCTAGATGAGTGCTGGTAGGAAGGAATCAGATATATTCAAAGCCAGCCCTGAAGAACAGGGCTTAGCTCTATCTTCCCAGCTTGGCTCAGGAGCACAGAAGGTTCTTATGGTAGGGAAGGAGGCAGTGAGCCTGCAGCTGGGCAAGGTATTTCAGCAAGGTACTGTGTTGTCACCAACCCATGACAATCTCTCTCAACTGGCTGTGGCCAGGTACTGTACTGAGGAAGGATGTTTCAAAGGCCATCAGGGTTCTGTAAATCAAAAAAAGGTTAGCAGTTAACCCACCACTAGGTGGGATTTCTCTTGGGCTAAAGGCATAGGGAGGGTGGAAGGACAAAAGAGAAGGGGAAATGGAGGTAATTTCAAGGGAGGACAAATTCAGAGGAATTCATTACAATGACACTTCTAATTTTAGGAAATTTTTTTTTTTTTTTTTGGTATCGGGGACCGAACTCAGGACTTTGTGCTTGCGAGGCAGGCGGTGGCACCACTGAGCTAAATCCCTGGCCCCGACACTTCTAATTTTAAGTCACAAAAATCCACCTGAAAACAGTGTAATCAAAAAAGATTTATTACAAGGATTGAGAGATAAGATGTAGTTTTCAACATCAAAGGAAGACCTACAAACTTCAATCTCCTCCAGGTCTTTAGAGATGAAACTCTTCCATGTTATATGCCCACTTATGTCTGTGCTTCATCTCTGTAATTACAGACACACCTTTTACATGCTCATCTAAAATGCATGATAATGGTATTGTGGTTATGTTTTCAAAGTCCTTTCCTTTTCTTTTATAGATAGATAGCATTTATATCTTGAAGTATTTGTGAGTGAAATGGTATCAGGGTTTTGCTTTAAAGTAACACATTTTAAACACATTGGGGAAAGGAAGTGAAGAGTACAAATAACAACATTGGCTGTGAGTTGATAATTGCTGAAGTTAGGAGGTTGGTTACATGGAATTTCATTTTTATTTCCCCTTCCTCTTTCCCGTTCCTTCTCCTTCTTCTATCTCCATGTTTTCTCTCCATGTCTTAGTTAATTTTCTCATTGCTGAGACAAAATACCCGACACCCGAAGTTATAAGAGGAAAGGTTTACTTAGCTCACAGTTTGTAGAGGTTTTAGTCCACAGTTGGCTAGCTCCAAGGCAGGGTGGCACATGGCAGAGGGGCAACAGTTCATGGCAGTGGAATGCAGCAAAAGCAACAAGAGACCTTAACAGCTTTTTTTTCCTGCCCCTTTTATCTTATTCAGATTACTTGCGGGGCAGGTAGCACTCACACCCTTAATCCTAGGGCCTAGCACTGGACCAAGAATCAATCACACCAGATTCAGCCACTTCTGAAAAAAGACTGCATGAAGCTTTGAGGCAACATCTAGACACAAGCCATAACAGGTTCCCTTCCTTTTTGCTATAGACCTATCTCCCTATTTCATATTATCTTTTATTTTACTCTTTATTTATATTTTGGGTTTCTCATATAAGAGAAACCATGCAATATTTAAGCTTGTATGCCTGATATTTCACTTAACATTATGGTCTCAAGGTGCATCCATTTTCCTACAATAGGCTCAAGTTTATCCTGATTTATGGGAAAGTAGTACCTTGTTGTATATAAATGCCACATTTTCTTTATCCATTCATCTGTCAATAGGCATAGAGACCACTTCAAAAATTTCACTATTATCATTTGCGTTATATGGATATGCTGTGTGGGTATGCATGTATTGCTGTAATATGAGGTCTTTACCCCTTTTGGGAAGATACTTAGAAGAGGAATAGATGGGTCAAATGGAATTTCTAGCTTTAGTTTTTTGAGGAATCTTCATACTGATTTCCATAATGGTGGTACTAGTTTACCTTCCCACCAACAATGTATAAGAGCTCCTTTTTCCCCCATTTGCCAGCATTTGTTATTTGATTTTTTGATGATACCAATGCTTTTTGGAGTAAGGTGGAATAGTGATGTCATTTTAAGTTGCATTTCTATAATGACCAGAGATGTTGAACACTTTATGTATTTATTGGCCATTTGTACCTCTGAGAAGTGTGTTCATTTCAGTTGCCATTTTTTTGATTGGATATTTTATTTTGGGGGTCTAATTTTTTTTAGTTCTTTATATATTCTAGATATTAGTCTTTTGTCCAAGGAATTGCTGGCAAAATTTGTTTTTTCCCATTCTGTAGGTTATCTCTCCACTCTATTGGTTGTTTCCTGCTGGGAGCTGATCAGACCTTTGGATACCTGTAGGGGGGACAACTGGGAATATAGACAGAGACAATATTAAAGGTATAAGGGGGTTTGGGAGGAGCTTGCCTCTAGTGGACAAGCTTGATAAACTCCAGGGTGGACCTGCTTTTATTAGCCAGCAAGAAACACAGCGGGTAGAGTAGTGTACTTTTCCTGGAACAGTGACTGCAGTAAGAATGGTGCAAAAAAAAAAAAAAAAATGAGGAACAAGTTAATCCTCACAAAGGGAATAAATTGATGGGGATTAAGTCCTTCTTCATACCCAGAATCCTGCTTTTTTTTTTTTTTTTTGCATTGTTCTCAGCAGATGTTATCTTGCCTGAGGAGTGCTGATTTAAGCTCTTCCCACACAGCCAGGAAACCTGCAACCTTGCACATATTTCCCTATTCCTAAAGCAAATAACATTGGCCTTGAGACTGCAGGACCTAAATCATGTAGCCTGGTCCCCAACAGTTTCCTTTGCTGTGAAGAAACTTTTAAATTTGATATGATCTAATTTGCTGATTCTTGGTGTTATTTCTTGTGTCATTGAGGTTCTGTTCAGAAAGTCTTTGCCTATGCCTATGTCTTCAAAAGTTTTACCTATTTTATCTTCCACCAGATTGGGTGTTTCTGTTTTAACATTTAGATACTTGTTCCACCTTTATTTTATTTTAATACATGGTGAAAGATAGGGTCTAGCTTCAATCTTCTGCATGTGAACAGCCAGTTTTCCCAGCAAATTAGGTAAAGAGGCTTTCTTTCCTCGTTCCTCTAGCATACATTTTTGGTCCCTTTATCAAAGATTAGAGAGCTAAATATGCCTGGAGTTGTTTCTGCATCCTCTATTCTGTTCCACCAATCCACATATCTTTTCTTTTTTTGCCAATACCATGTTGTTTTTATCACTACAGCTCTGTAGTATAATTTAAAGTCCAGCATTCTGATATCCCCTGCTTTGATCTTGTTGCTCAGGACTGCTTTTGCTATTCTAGGTCTCTTCTGTTTCCATATGAATTTTAGGATTATTTTCTTTAGTTCCATGAGGAAGGCTGTTGGTATTTTACTAAGATTGCAAAATCCAACAGCCACAAAAGAAAATAGACATAGAAAGACCTCATCTCAATCTGGTAAAAACCAGTCACAACCTACTGGCTAACATTATATAAAATGGGTAAAACCCAAAAGCCTTCCTTCTAAGATCAGGAACAAGGCAAGGATATCTACTATCACCATTTCTATTCAACATAGTGCTCAAAACATTAGCAAGAGCAATTAGGCAGGAAAATAAATATATAGGAAAGGAAGAAGTCAAATTATTTGCGATGAGTTGATCCTTTACATAGAAGACCACCCAAAATACACCAAAGACTCAGAATTAACAACCAAATGCAGTAATATACCAGTCTACTAAATTAATGCAAAGAAATCAGTAGCATTCCTGTACACTAATAATGAACCCACTGGGAATGAAATTAGGAAAAAAATACAATTCACAATAGCAACAAGAAAAATTAAATACAAACAAATTAACCTAAGGAACTGAAAGACTTCTGCAATGAAAACTATAGCACTTTGGAAAAGGGAATTGAAGAGTACATCAGAAAATTGGGAGATATCCTGTTACTAGAGGCAGTACAAATATTGTCAAAATAGCCATACTTCCAAAATTGATACACAGGTTTAATGAAATCCCAATCAAAATACTAACAGTATTCTTTTCTGTGTCTATTGAGATGATCATGTGATTTTTGTCCTTGCTTCTGTTTGTGTAATATAATACATTTATTGATTTGTGTATGTTGAACCATCCTTACATCCCTAGGATGAATCCTACTTGGTCATGATGTATGATCTTTTGTTTTTGTTTTTGTTTTTTTTGGTACCAGGAATTGAACTCGGGTCCTTGCGCTTGGGAGGCAGGCGGTGGAACCACTGAGCTAAATCCCCGGCCCGATGTACGTTCTTTTTGATGATTCACTGTATTGTTTGCCAGGATTTTTGCATCTATGTTCATTAAAGAGGATAAGCCTGTAGTTCTCTTTTTCAGTTGGGTCCTTTTCTGATTTTGGAATGAGGGTAATGCTAGTTTCTAGGAAGAACTTTGGAAGTACCCATTCCCTTTCAATTTTATTAAAGAGTTTGAGGAGTGTTAGGCCTTCCCTAAAATTCTTGTAGAATTCAGCAGTGAATCCATTGCATCCTGGGCTTTTCTTAGTTGGTAGGTTTTATTTTGTTTTAATGCTTCAATTTCATTAGCTGTTACTGGATTATTCAGGGTTTTTATATCTTCTTGGTTCAGTTTTGGTAATTCACATGTATCTTTAATAATAATTGTAATTTCTTCTGAGTTGCCCAACTTATTGGAGTACAGGTTCTCAAAGTAGTTACTAATAATCTTCTGGATTTCAGCAGTGTTTATTGTGATTTTTGCCTTATTCATTTCTTTTCTTTTCTTTTCTTTTTTGTACCGGGTATTGAACTCAAAACTTTGCACTTGCAAGGCAGGCAGGCAGGCACCAGTGCCACTGCACTAAATCCCTGGCCCCTGCCTTATTCATTTCTAATTGCATTGATTTGAATCTTTTCCATTTATTTATTTATTTATTTATTTATTTGGTCTGACTGGCTAAGGGATTGTCTATTTTGTTTACTCTTTCAAAGAACCAGGTCTTAGATTCATTGATTCTTTGTATTATTTTTTTAGTCTCAATTTCATAATTTTCTGCTCTGATCTTTATTATTTAAAATTTACTTTCTTATACTAGCTTTGAATTTGTATTGTTCTTGCTTTTCTACTGCCTTGAGGCCCACTTTAGGTTATTTATATAGGCATACTCTTCTTTCTGATGTGGGCATTTACAACTATAAACCTCTTATTCATTGTGTCCCCAAAACAAGCAGGAATAGGTATCCTATTTTCAGACAAATTGGACTTTAATCCAAAACTGATCACAAGACACAAAGATGATTACTACATGTGGGTTAAGGGAACAATTCAACGGAAGAGATAACTATTATAAAGATATATGCACCAAATACCACACACCCAGTTTCATAAAACAAATATTACTGGACACAAAAGAACAGATAAACATCAACACAATTACAGTAAGGAACCCCAATACCTCATTATCACAAATAGGTCAAATAGAAAAAAAAATAGATCATATGCTAGCCCATAAAGCGTGCTTAAGTAAATGCAAAAGAATCAAAATTATTTCATGCAAAAAAATTATTTCATGCATATTATCAGATCTTAGTGTTACTGGGTTTTAGGGTGCTGGAGACTCCTTCTGGAGGGGGTTTCTAGGTTTTTTCTGTCCTAGGCAAAGAATTGGTCAAGACAAGCACAAAAGGTAACAAAGATTTATTAAAGGTAGGAAAAGAAACAGGCTCTGCAGAGCGAGTTTGGGCCAGTAAAAGTAGGGAAAAAAATTATGCCCTACAGTGTAGGGTGGGCCACCATGCAAGAGCAAACACAGTGGCAAAAACTCAATGTGGCCTGTCCTCAGGCTGACATTAGGCAAGGCTATCTTATCAAAAACTTGCTTGAGTTCTTGTGAGAAGTCCACATGCAGAGCTTTGGAAACTGTTCTGTCTAGGATCTTGTAATTAACAGGTCACATCTACTTCCCCAGCAAGCTTTGCCACTCCTTGAACTCCTGTCTCAATAGTGCAATGAAACTAGAAATCAATGGCAAAAGAAACCACAGAAATTATGCATATACATGGAACTTAAATACTCTCTTGAATAATCCATGGGTCACAGAACAAATTAGACAGTTCCTAGAATCAAACCATAAAGCCAGTATAACATACCAGAATTTATGGGATGCATTGGGTATATCCACTATGTGGTTCTTTCCACTTTTGTACACATTTGAAAATTTCCATTAAAAAAGAAAGAAAAATAGGACACAGAAAAGACTGGATCCATCTTGGCTTAGGAATTCAACAAGAAAGAGGGTGATGGGAATGGATTGTCCAAACTGTTTTAGTTATAATGTTCTGTTTCACTGGAAACTTTATGTAACTAAAGTGTTACACTGAACAGGGTTGAAATAAAATAACAACACTATTTTAAAGGAAACAGGGAAAAAGTTTATTCTAAGCCAAATATGAGTGACTATGGCCTGGGAAAACAGATTCACGTTACCTACCCTGAATGACATGGTCCACTGTGAAAGGTTACATGAGCTTTTGAAGTCATAAAACAAATGTATGAGGGGTCATCAAGAAGGTGGATACAGAAAGGTGGGGAAAGTTCTTCCACAGTATTCAGATGCTATCTTTATCATCTTTACAATCCTGTGAAATTTTTTACAGGATTCAGATGTTACTTTTACCATCTTCTTAGCTTCAGGGCTCATAGTGACTACAGGGCAGGTTTATCATACATTCTAACAATTTTATCTGGCAGTCAGGATGTTAGGTCAGATACAGAGGTTGATGGAAAATGGCTATTAAAAGGGCTAAAGATAGTCCAAGTTAACTTTAGTTTTTATCTGCAACATTCAAGCTCATCACAATCACAATGTTCTTTCAGCCAATGTCAATCTGCAGCTTCTTCAACATAAACATGGCTTCTTTGGGGAATTTCAGTTCACAATAGCATTGGTTAAGATCTTTTTGATTTTAAGAGAAATGGCTAAGATGATACAAAAATCAAGAACATGATTGGGTTGATGAACTCACTACACCTTTTCTTGCTATAATAATTGCTGGACCACTTTCCCTACCTTTTTGCATTCTGTCACCCAAAGAAAGATGAAGTTATTTGGGAAATGTTTTACTCAAGCATCATCATATCTAACAGAGTCTCAGGAGGGAACATATGAGGAAAAATCATGAGGACTACAAAAATAATGATCTGCCTACTCGATAGAGACAATAGTCTTCAGGATAGTCATATATATATTAAAGGTATTTGGGCAGAATGTCAATTATCTAAGAGATCTTCTAGGTCATAGAACAAAATAAGAGGCTGAGAAGAGAACTAGTCATTCCTTCTTGTAAGATGTATTTTATAAAATGGAAAAATGCCTCTATTTCTTGACTCATATTTTCTTCTGGACACATACCACAGAAAGCTGGAAAATAGATTTTCACCTTGCAAAGCACAAGGTCCTGAGTTCCATTTCCAGTAGCAAAAAAAGAAAAGTGGGGCCTGAGATGTAGCTCAGAGGTACTGTGCCTGCCTGGCAAGCGCAAAGTCCTGAGTTCCATCCCTAGCACTGGAAAAAACAAAAAAAAGAAAGAAAGAAAATAGATTTTAGCTATGTGCCCAGAAGAAAATGTGAATCAAGTCTAGAATTATATAACAAAATACTCTTATTTTTGTTGTTGTTCTTTTTTAATTAGTATGTTATCTCCAAGTCCAGTTCATTAGTAAGGGAAAAATGGCCTTGACAAGTAATAATGAGGCAGCAGATCAGGGTGTGGCAAGCTGAACTATCAATCACAAAGGTCTAGGACACATGTGCAGAACAGTTTCCAAAGCCCTGCATGCAGAACCAATCAGAAAGCATTATCCTCCATTCTTCTTATGAGGACCCAATCAGGTTTTTGATATGATGGCCTAGACCTGATGTCAACCTGAGGAGTGGAAGATACAAAAGACATTTCCTTGTGGCCACTCTCTTTCACAGTGGTCTACTTTCACACTACATAGTGTACTTCTTTTCCTACTTTATTTGGCTCAAACTCACTCTGCAAAGCATGTTTCTTTTCTTTTCATACCTTTAATAAATGTAAAACCTCACTCAATACCTTTCGTATTTGTCTTGACCAATTCTTTGCTCAGGACAGAAAGAACCTAGAAATCACCTCTAGAAAGACACTCCAGCACCCAAAAACCCGGTGACATATTTGGTGAGCCAGGCAGAAGGTAAGGTCTTTAGGCATCATTTTGTTTCTCTCTAAAATCTACAGCCATGGTAGGGTTTTTTGTTTTTTCCTTTCCCTCTCTCTCTCTCCCCTAGGAGAAAGCTCCAATCCCCTTCTTATTCCTTCTCTCCCAGATGGGCTTTCATCCTTTGGAGGGCTCACATCTATTTTGGCTATTGGGGAGAGCAGGGAATCATATGGTGGTAAAATTAATGGAAGCGGGGAAACTCAGGAAGTTTTCTCATGGCTCCAGGAACATTTTCCTAGTGTGTCCCATAGTGGGAGGCAGGGAGGAGAAATGCGTGGCCTCTGTGTTTTTCTCAGCTGGTAAGAGGCCCACAGGTTTCCCTCAAGTTTATTTCCCCTTTTCTTTCTTCTCTTTCCTATTTTTGGTCACTCATTGAGGAATCAAGTCAGTAAAGAGCTGTGAACAGAGGCAGTTATTAACCCAGTCTCAGAACACATTGTTCAGGTTCTATATGTGTAGTCTAGAGTTTACTATGCCTTTTTGTCCTCATGATTCTCTTCTCCATATTACTGTTCTTAGCTTTCTCATTCTTTTGGCAAAATAGCTATTATAGCTGGGCACAGAGCCACACGCCTGTAATTCCAGCACTCGGGAAGCTGAGGCAGGAGGATTGACATGAGGTCATTGAGGCCAACCTGGGCTACATAGTGAGACCTTGTCTCAAAAGAAAAAAGGCTATTGCTAACTAGGTCTCTTGAGTAGTCACCTATCCCAGTTTATCCCTTTTTGTGCTCAAATTTTCATCAGTGCCTTTATCCTAGAAAGCCTTTTATGTCTGGGTATCCTTTTAAGGCCTTATTTCATACCAGTCTACCTTTCCATCATTTGGTTCATCATGTGAGTTAGTCACATGCGTTGATCATTTTGGTTCATCCTGTAGATCAGCCACCCGGATTCTACCATATTGGGTGGCCATTTTGATTCACCCTTTGGTTTATCCTGTGAGTTGGCCACATGGATTCTGCCATGTTTGTTGATAATTTTAGTTGGTTATGTGGGTCAGTTGTATGGTTCTGTCCTTTTTATTCATCATTTTCTCTTCTTTTAAGCTGACCTCATGGTCACCAGGCAATCTCATCCTTATAGATAAAGAGCTAAACCTCCAATTTTAGGGAATATATGGGCCTCCTCCCTTCTTATCTTCTGAATTGGGTTAGATCCCTTCCCTGTTTATTTCCTCTAACAAAAATTCAGGTAATTTAGAAACATATGCCTGATGACCTAAGAAAAACAAAGGAACAGGCAGTAAAGGTCAACTCATGTGATTGTATGCAAAAACAGAGCCATTTTGTACTTCATACTCTGTAAGTTTTCTTTTTCTTTTTCTTTAACTTTTTCTTAAAAGAAGCTTCTATTACTAATTCCTTACAGAAAGTACCAAAGGTTTTTATTATTGGGGTAAATGCAAGGGATTTTGTTTCTCAGATGTCTAAGGAAGCCCCCAAGTAGGGCTCCACCCTGATCTCTTTTAAGAGTTTTCTAAGGGAGCCCCAGAGTGGGCTCCACCCTGACCTCCTGGGCTCAAGTGGCTATGGGAGCCCACTGAAGGCTTCTACCCTAATCTCTTGTGAGTTTCTAAGGAAGTCTTAGGGGTTGCTCTATCTTTCTCTCTAGGGACTCTCTCTAGAGACTCCCTTTCTAAGGGAGCCTGGGGGGACTCCACCCTAATCTCTTAAAAGATCTGTTTCTCAAGTGGCTAAGGAAGTGTCTGGATGGGGGTCTTCACCCCGATCTCATGAGAGTTTCTAAGGGAGCCCTTAGAGGGCTTCACTCTTCTGCCTAAGGAGTTAGTAAGCCACAGTATGGGGAGTCCTAAGGCTAAGAGAGTCCAAAAGGCCCCACTTTTCTAGTGAAGCACTGGTGCCTCTGACAGAGCTTCAAGCAGAGATGGCTGCTTATTAAGTATCTGAGTCTCACAAGGAATGCTTTGTGAACTCAATGGGTGTCCTCCTTCTGCATGGGATGCCATCTAAAGAACTCCACACCTAGTTCTCTCTCTCCATAGACCCCAGGATGAATCATAGGAAACACCATGAATAGCATCCCACAGACCCCACTGACCTTGCCACCAGACCATATCCTTGATCAGTGGGAATGGTTTGACCCTGACAATTTGAAAAAGGAATTACTTACAATAGAGTTTGAACTCAGTATAAGTTAGAGAATGGAGAGTGATGGGTACTGGATGGCAGTTTAAATTATGATACTATTTTTCAGTTAGCTCATTTCCACAAAAGACAAGAAAGGTGACATAAAGATAGGTTTTTATTGCTTTATCCCTGGAAAGCCCACAAAACTATGATATTTAGAGTGGCTCCTGAGGAAGAGGGCAATGCTATCATTGATGATCCTGTCCTCAGATCCTCACCTGTCTCTCAAGGGAATATGTGTGTCTCCCATCTGTTTAATGAAGACAACCATATTGTGAGGTCTCCTTATAATCTTCAGGCTGGTAAATCAGTTCCCTTCCCTTTAAGTGACTCAGGAACTCTACCAGACTAGTGCCCCAGAGAAACTCAACATTCCTTAGCCCCCTCAGACAGCTTTAATCTCCCCAGGATGTACTCAGAGTGGTGCTTCTCCACCTCTAACTTAAAACTTGTCCTGCTCCTGAGAGGTCCCAGGAGCAGAGGGGACTACTTGAGTCCAGGTCCCTTTTTCAGGTGCAGATATTCAATAATGCAAAGAATGGCTAGGCTGACTTTTGGAGGATCCTAGTAGATTTGCAGATGAGTTTCAAACTTTGATCCTCACTTTTGACCTATTGTAGCAAGATGTCAAAATCATCTTGGCTGCTTGCTGTACACCAGATGAAAATCAAAGAATCCTAGAAGTGGCTAAGAGCTATGTGGATTAACAATATATTTTTAAAAAGAAAAAGGAATCACTCTGAAGAAGCTGTCCCTTTGAAAGAACAAAACTGGAACTATAATACCTAATGATGGACTATGAATGATGTCTAACATGATAATACACTTTTCATGGGAATAAAAACTTGCATTGAGAAATTTGTTAATTATGAAAGGGTGAGAGAGATCACACAGGGCAAAGAGAAAAATCCAGCTGTCTTTCATAGTTGATTAGTAGAAACTTTTTACAAATATACAAACCTAGATCTATCTTCCAAGCAGGGACAGGCACTGAGGGGACATCTTTTCATTAGTCAGCCCCAGATATTCAGCATAAATTACAAAATCTTCAGATAGGCCCTGGACCCTTATGACTCAATTGCTGGACATGGCCTTTTCTGTGTTCAACAATCAGGATCTAGATGAAGATGGAAGAGAAGGGCCAGAATTATGGCTGTCACAATTGGTAAAGACTTCAAGCACACTCAAGCTGTCTAAGAAAAAATCTAAGGACAATCAAGAAAAAAGTTCCTGTTTTTTGGTTTGTTTTGGTACCAGGGATTGAACTCAGAACCTTGTGCTTGAAAGACAGGCAGCAGAACCACTGAGCTAAATCCCTGGCCCAAGAGTTCCTGTTTTAAATACAAGAAGACTGGACACATGACTGTATTAAGCCACCACCCATGCTCTGTGCCAAGTGTTAGGTGGCCAATGTGCCTGACTCACAGCACTGGAGGATTGACTGTCTCTCCTCCCAGAGAAGGGCTAGGCCAGCCAAAACCTTCATCTTCCATTCTGATGATGACTGAAGGGGCCAGGGCAACCTGCAATGCCCTTGTCCATGGACATTACTATCTTCTGTGAGGAGCCCCAGGTGACTCTGGATATCATAAGTGAGCCAATTCAGTTACTGCCAGATATAGGGGCAGCTCATTCTGATTTAACTTCCTTCTCTGGAAATCCTTCCTCTAGATCTATAGCCATAATTGGGGTTGAGGGGGTTCTTAGTCAGAGCTTCTTTATACCTGCTCTGACATGCCACTTCGAAGGCTGAATGTTTAACTGTGACCTTTTAATTGTTCCATGGTGTCCTACTCCCTTACTAGGAAGATATTTACTAGATATTTACTAGTAAATTGGGGGCAATTCTCCAATTTTGGCAAAGGCCAAGGCAGATTTTATCTATTGAGACTATGCCAGGTCATCCTTCTAGATACCCCTGATGTTAACATAAAGACTTATACTACTCTTAATCCTGCCTCATTAATGTCTGCAGGCAGAAGTAGATTTATTGAAGGACATCAAAAGGCAGGTTATACAGTTGTCAGTTCACAAGTCACTGAAGCAAAACCTCTTCCCCAGGGACCTCTGCTCAAAAACCAGAGCTCATAGCTCTTACTTGGGCACTGATACTAGGAAAAGGCCAAAAGCTAAATAGCTATACAGACTCCAAATATGCTTTTTTGGTGCTACATGTTCATGCAGCAGTCTGGAAAGAAAGGGGCTTATTAACTAATGAGCAATCATCTACAAAGCACAAGTAGGAAATTCTACAACTCCTAGAGGCAGTCTATCTTCCCAAGCAGGGTGCTGTAATGCATTATAAGGGACACCAAAGAGACATGTCTAAAGCCTGAGAAATTGAAAGGCTGATAGGGAGGCAAGAAGAGCAGCCTTACAGACCCTCAAGACCCTAGCCTTATTCCTAGTTCCTGTGGAACTATTAAAATCAGTCTATATTCCCCCAGATAAATGGGCCTTAGGAAAATGGCGGATTAAAGAGGGACTCCGGTGGTATTTAGAAAACAAACTGGTACTTCCTCAAGGGACACATTAGAAGGCTTTAAAACACTTCATGATTCTTTCCATATGGCAAGAGATTCCTACATTGGAAATGGTCACTCAAATTTTTTGCAGGACTAGGATTAGTGGCAACCACCTGACAGGATTACAAAGCTTGTCTACTCTGTGCCTACGGTAACCCTGGCAAGCCCAAACCACCTCCTTTGTTAGAACCTGTACAGAGGAGGACATACCTTGAAGAGAACTAGGAACTAGACTTTACCCACCTGCGGGGATTTAAACAAATATTGGTCCTAATTGACACTTTTACAGGCTGGATTGAAACCTTCCTTACTTGTTTAAAGTGCTCCTCAAAGAAATCATTACCCAGTTTGGACTACCCCAATCCCTTCAGAGTGACAATGGGTCTTCTTTTACCTCTCAAATAACTCAGGAGGTGGCAAAGACTTTAGGAATAAAGTACCACCTCTATTCTACATGGAGACCTCAGTCTTCTGGAAACCAGAATCCTAAAATGAACTCTGGTAAAACTTTGCCAAGAGACTTGGCTCTAATTATTGCCAATAGTACCCATGAAGGTTCAAAATATCCCTAAAACTGGGCTAAATACGAGTCCATTTGAGATGTTATACAGGAGGGCTTTTCTATCTTCTGATATGGTAGAAGACCCAGGGCATAAGACCCTTAGAGTACCTTATTAACTTGGGTCAATTACAACAGGTTATTCAACTGTATGGGATCAAAGTCCTGCCAGCTCCTGGCCCAGGGGGCACAATCTAGTGTCCACCGTGGAAACCAAGTGCTCATTAAAACTTGGAAAGAAGGAACTCCTGCAACCAATTAATGGAAGGGATCCTTTTCAGTGATCCTTGCCACGCCCAGTATAGTAAAGGTGGTAGAGACAGATATAGCAGCTGGATTTACCTTTATAGGAAAAAGCCAGTCTCACTTGAACTGTCTGAAGAAAAAGACTACCCAAAGAACAAAGATTCTACTATGAACCTCTGGAAGACCTGAGGTTCCTCTTCAAAAAGCAAAACTTCAGTACTACTCTAGGTGCACATAAAGACAATCACTAATGACCCTAATGCACCACAGCTTAAATGGGGACCTACATTGAGACTCCTGTGTTTAATTAGCTCCATAATATGGCTAATCTTGCTAGGGCTATGGCTCTCAGGCTCATGATAATTTATCTAACATCCCTCTTGCCATACTTTCTCCTCCACAGGAAATACGGGAATCTGACCTGCTCCTTCTTGTATCTGGGCTCTATATCCCCAACCTAATAATAAAGTAACTCTCCTGACAAATTCATCAAGCTGTCTCCCATCAAACAGGCAGCTCATCAGTCCTTTACATATAGACAGTAACCCCTTTGTTATGGTCTTCTGACAAGTTTTTATTTCAACCTAGCCAGTGAACCACAACATTCTAAGGTAGTTGGAGAAAACATAATCCCAAGTACAGCCTATAACTCCTTTCAGCAGAAAGTAGCTATATGAAGATGGAAACCTTCATTCTCTCAGCACACAATAAATGGGGATTTATGTCTCCCATTAATGGCACAAAGAACTGAGGTCCAAGGAAGTTGAGGATACAGTGAGGGAATGGTTCCTTACTGCCTTGGTGACATTTTGATAAATCTCCAGGCCTGAATGGTTTCACTACTGAATTATGCCAAACAAAAGAATAGGCAATTTTATACCATCTATTCCAGGAAATAAAAGAAGGAAATAACTTATTAGAGAGTTTTAATAGGGTCACAGGATGCAAAATTCATACACACAATCTTATTTCTATAGACTAGCACTGAATATGTTGCAATTGAAATTAGAAACTTAAAACGATTCAAATTGGAAAAAAAATCCCCAAACCTAAAACCTTCAATCTAAATCTAAAAAACCATGTTCATGGGGCCGGGGATTTAGCTCAGTGGTTCCACTGCCTGCCTTGCAAGCGCAAGGTCCTGAGTTCGATCCCCGGTACCAAAATACAAAAACAAAAACCATGTTCAGGACTTGTACGAAGAAAATCACAATGAGAAAAGAAGGAAATAATGGAAACGGGGCTTCTATAAATAAGGAAGGGGAAAAGGGGTTGATGGAAGGGGAGGGGAAAGGGAAAAAAGGAATCAAAGTACACCATGTAAAGGTACAAATTCCCTATGATGAATGTTATTATTATGTAAATCTAAATTGTACCAAAAATATTAAAAGTGAAAAAAAGAAAACCACAGCACTCTGATAAATTTTAAGAAGACCTAAACAAACAGAAAAAGAGTGTACTTATGGACTCATTCAACACACTGAAAATGTCAATTCTCCCCAAATTTTTATCAAAATCTCAGAATCTTTTGTAGATACTGATAAACTATTTCAAATTTACATGGAAATGTAAGGAAAATGAGAGGAAAGAAAATGTGATGGAATCACACCACGTAATATTCTAATACTTACTAGTTATAGAAATTAAGACAATGTAACAATTAACAATGGTAGAGAGATAGATATACAGATCAGTGGAACAGAACAGAGCACCCAGAAACAGAGGCACATAAGCATATCCAACTGATTTCAACAAAAGCAGGGAAGTAATTCAATGAAAAAAAGTTTTTTGTTTTTTGTTTTTAACAAAAATTGTTAGAGTAACTGTACACTCTTAGGCAAAAAATGAACCCTGCCTTAAACTTCACACTTGATACAAAAAGTAACTCAAAGTGGGCATCTCCAAATGTGAAGACTGAAACCATGAATCTTTTAAAAGACACCATGGGAGAGAATCTTTGTGACTTAGGGCCAGGTGGAGTTCTTGGACATGACACCAAAGTCATGAACCCTCAAAGAAAACTACCAATAAATTAGATTTTGTCAAACCATACAAGGTACAGACTGGGAGAAAATATCTGCAATTCATAATTCTGACAAAGGATTTACATCCAGAACACAAAGAACTCTCTAAACGCAACTGTAAGAAAATTTAAGAATCCAATTAGAAAAATATACAAAAACACTTAATCAGAGGTTATTCGAATGGCAAATGATATTCAATATTAAGAACCAGAAAAAAAAGAACGTAAAAAGATGTTCAACATTATTAGTCACTGGAAAAATACAAATTAAAGTCATGATGATATGCTACTACACACTTACTGGAACTACGTGAAAAAAATAAAGATACACAAAAACACCCCACAATACCAACTGCTGTAAGGATGTAGGGTGACTGGATTTCTTATACATCCAATGGTGGAAATGTAACATAGTATTCTGTAAGAATCTGGCAATTTGTTATAAACACAGACTGGCTGTAAGAGTCAGCAATTGTACTCATAGGTATTTTTTCTAGAGAAATGAAAACATGTCCACCCAAAAATATCTAAGTGTTTATGGTAACTTTCTTTGAACAGCTAACAGCCAGAAACAACAAAATGTCCTTTAATAAGTGAATACTAAGTTGTGGTTCAGCTCTAAAATGGAATATTATTCAGCAATAAACAGAACAAACCCTTCATGCATGCAACAGGTTGATGCTATCTCAAGAGCATTACCCTGAGTAAGAGAGGAGGTGCCAATCTCAAAAGGTTATATACTGTATGGTTCCATTTATGTAACACTATTGAAATGACAAAATTATAGTGATAGAGAACAGATCAGTAGTTGCCAGGGATCATCATATTTGTAGAGAGGGTATAATTTAAAATGGCAGCATGAGTTTGTGGAAATGGAATTGTTCTATATCATGATTACTATGGTAGTTGCATGCATCTGTGTATGTGGTTAAATTTCATAGAACTATACATAAAAACATATAAAAAATTGTAAGGTTCAAATAGGTCTGCAGTTAATAGTACTGTACAAATGTTAACTTCTTGGCATTGATAATGTACAATGATTATGTAACATCTTACCACTGGGGGAGCTGGAAATTATGGATAAAGATACACAGGAATTCTTGGTTCTACTTTTGTAATTTCCTATGAGTACACAATCATTTTTAAATATATCTTTAAAAAATTGTGTATTAAGAGAGTTCTAAGTACAATCCAAACTCAAACCTTTTCCTAGATGATTTTTATAAGGCCCACAAAATATAAAACTTAAATTGTCCTACAGTAGACCCTTGACTTAAGAGCTCAATTAGTTTGCAAGGGCTGGTTGTAACTCAAGTTGGTCAATTGAAGGCTCAGGCTCCTCTACACAGCCTTCAAAATCTCTCATGTAAACGAGCAGATCTGTGTCCTTAGAGAGACATTGGCCCAGGATTTCTCAATTAACCCCACACAGGAAAAGATGTTGTAATGTTCCTTCCAAAACTCTTTAAGGGTTAAATCCGTATCTGAGACCATCTGGAACCACAAGTGCCCAGATTCACACTGTAACTCAAGACTTTGGTTGTAAGTTAAAACTAAAAGTTCAGTTGTAACCCAAGTTGTTTGTATTATCAGGCTGGTCGTATCTCGAAGGTTCACTGTATTTATATCTCTTTTCTCTTCACTCCTCCTTCATTTTCTGAACTATCCCGACTAATACGAAATCCCTTAAAATTGCAGCCTCCATGTGGACTCTATTATTTCCTAATATGTCAATTTCTAATGCTGACTGTACTCAGACCTGGTGCTATTAAGGACTCCTCAAATTTGGTCTTGGCTTGTATTCTACAAAATTCCGTAACCTCTCTTCAATCAGCTTATTTTTTCCTGATGCTTTTGAGTGATTATAAAAAAGCCCTAAGAGAGATTATAGCATCCAAATTCCAATTATTCCCTTACCCCAAGGTGAATTTTCTTTAATGATGAAAGGACAAACTCTCATCAAACTAACTTGGCAGTTCTATAAAATCCTACTGTTTCTATAACTATAAAATACTTTTTTTTAGAATTATAAAATGATCAGGTGGTAAGGTCAACTTTTGCTCTGTCTGGCACTCTCTTATTTCCTTATTTTTCCCTTTCTCCTTCCTTTACCCCCATTCTTGGAAGAGCTTTTCTAATGAATTAGAAAACATCCACATGCCATTTACATACTCATTATGTCCAGATAAAATTCAAGTGATTTTAAAATTTTTTAAGCTTTACCCCACTGGCCCTTGAGGTTCATTACATAGAAAATTAAGAGTTTTATTAGAGAAGAGTTCATGTAATGTTTCTGACCACATCATTTAGGACAAATTGAAATGATTTTAGCTTTCATATAGCTATGTTGTCTCATTGATTTTACCATCATGTAAAAATATTAATACAAAGTACTAGGTTTGTGTAAGATTTGATTTAATGTTTTTAGGATTTAAGCTCTATGACTCTTATACTAGCTTATGGATCATAAACTTGATTTAATCATACAGAATTCTTATTGTGCTACAACCATAAAGATTTAATGTGTAAACTTAAATTGTAGTTTCCACGGCCACATTTAACATTAAGAATTTGGGCGGCCGGGGATTTAGCTCAGTGCTTTTGCTGCCTGCTGCCCAAGCGCAAGGACCTGAGTTCGATCCCTGGTACCAAAAAAAAAAAAAAAAAAAGAATTTAGGTTACTAACAGGTAGGGTGCATTAATCAACAGTATTTGGATACCTTTATAATTTCTAAGTTGAAAAAAAAAAGATACACAACACTAGTTACTAAACATGGTTTTATCCTTGTCTATTCTTATACATTATAGAATAAAGGGTAACCAAGTACAAAAGCCTTTGATAATTTTTTTTCACTTTAAAAATCTATGGAAGATATAAAAATGTATAGTCATGGAGTAAAAATTTAGGTAATTTTGGGTGTTTTCAATACACACATCCCTACACAGCGTGTTTTCAAACAACATATCATAATTTGTAAGATGTAGCGAAAGCAATGCATGGAGGAAAACTTGGTGTTCTATAAAAACTCAAAAAATAAAAGAGAAGGGAACACTTTGCAAGTCTTTTATGGGCCTCCATTTCCCAAATATAAAAACAAAGCTATATCAACAAAAGAAAATTACAGACAATGTTCCTCATGGATATAGATGCAAAAAATATTTAACCAAGTATTAGCTAATTGAATAAAAATATAGAGGCAGGCAGTGGAACCACTGAGCTAAATCCCCGGCCCTTAAATAAAAATATAGAAAAGGATGCTTCAATATTAATAGTACTCTTATCTTCTTTACAATCCCTGTTAGTTATCTTATTACTGAGCTTAGTGAGTCCCAGCTACGTGCCAGGCAGATTTTAGACCCCATGGATACAGCAGTGCTCAAAACTATTACAGTTCCTGATTTCTCAATGCTTACATTTTGGAAGAAGAGTGAAGTAGCAAATGTAAAATTTGTCAGGTAAATGTTAAGAGTAAAGTCAGACAATAGGTTAAGGGGAACAGGATGCAGAAGGAGGGCAGACTGATGTGCTGGTCAGATGTTCCTGTTTTGTATGACTAAGGAAGGCTGTCTGATCAGGTAATAATTGTGCCAAAACAAATAAGGAAAAGAAAGATGAAGCTTGTGGATACCTGGAGTCAGTATCATAGGAGGAGGGAGGGACAAGTGCCAGGACCCTGACACAGGCTTGCCTGGTATACTCTAGGATGCTTCAGGGGAATAAGAGGGAGAGTGGAGAAGCTGAACTACAGAGGAAGTAGAGAAGTTGAGGAACAAAGGAAGTAGAGAGTGGCATGTATTAAGTGTGTCTACATACACATACACACTACAGATGTCATAGGATCTTTTAGGTCATGGTGAAGACCTTAGCTTTGGCTCTGAGTAGGATAAGATCCTTTTCAGGGCATGGGAGTCAGCAAAGGAGTAAAAAGACAAAGAGAAGGTTTTGGTAGACAAGAAGCCCTGATCAACACAGAATGAGAGAAAACATTCAGTTAGCACTTGCCAAGAAGCAAGTAGTCTAACGTGGAGAGAGTTCAAAGCCATCCTGAAGCGGTCTTCAGTATTTTCTAAAAAGGTCATAGTTTTGATGACTGACAGACCATCACAACCTCAGTGGTATAAAACAATCATCACATCTTAACTCTCACAATTCTGGAGGCTGATTAGACTGAGCAAGGTTCTTATTCAGGATTCATTGTCTGGTTGCAATCAAGTGTAGTGGGCCCAGAGTCATCTAGAAGGTTTTCCAACTCAATGTCTGGCAGTTGATGTGACCTGGGCTTTTTCTTTTTTTTTTTTTTTGGTACCGGGGATCGAACTTGGGACCTTGAGCTTGCGAGGCAGGCGCCAGAACCACTGAGCTAAATCCCCGGCCCTGACCTGGGCTTTTTCACAGTACAGAAGTTTGGTCCCAGAGAAGATTCACTAGACAGGTAGACACTTTTCCTAACTAAGCTGAGAGGTCACACAGCATCACTTTTGCTGTATTTTGTAGTTAGGAACAAGTTGCTGGGGTCAGCAGGATGGTGGGTACAGAGAAAGTGCTCAAAGAGGAATGCTGTCACTACTATTAGTATCATCTCATTATTATTATTATTATTATTATTATTAGGTACCGGGGATCGAACTTGGGACCTTGCGCTTGCGAGGCAGGCACCAGAACCACTGAGCTAAATCCCTGGCAGTATCTCATTATTAACATAATGATAAAAGAACTAATGCCTAAGGTTGACATGAATAGCTTCATCACTAGGCTTATTTTATCATTATTAGGTGTGGCCCACCCATGTGTCAGATATTAGATGATTCCACAAAGTTTTATTTTATATTGAATTATATTGTTGTCTTCTTTTAAACTTTAAATTTCAGAGATATTGGTGGATACACTGGTTTCTTTCACACAACACTTCATAAGAAGTTAACACGCTGAAAAAATAGCACAATGGTATAGCACTAAAAATTCAGCAGGGAGATCTTTTGCAAAAGGGAAGGGGACCAAAGAGTGGTGATGGGGGGAGGAAGGGGTCATAAAAAGAATTAAGATGTGTTAGGGATGTGTACCAACTCCCCACAATGAATGTAATTTTTATTACAAACATGTACTAATAAAAATTAAAAAATAAAAATTTAGTGATTGACTTACATATTATATATAGATGGCTGTGCGCCAGAATCTGTTCTAGGCTCGAGGAATATGAGATGAACAAGAAAGAAAAGATCCTTGCTTTCACAGTGTACACATTCTAGTGGGAGAAGCAAGATAATAACCAAATAAACATGGTAAGGTCAGACAGTGAAAAGTGCTAAGAATAAAATTAAACAGGAAATAGGATGCAGAACAATGGAAGTGGTCTTTAGAAAGATCAGAACATCTCTATAGACAGGGTGGCCAGGGAAAGACTTTCTGAAGAAAAGCCACTTATGTGGAGATCTGAATAAAGAACGGGCCATCCAGTAAAGATGTGAAGGAAGGACCAGGTATTATAAAAAAACAAACAAACAAAAAAACCCCCTGCATCTCACCATTCTTATTCCAGCACTGACTCAATGAAACTCAAAAAGCTTTAGTAGTTGATTTCCAAAAATAAAGCAAAAAAAAACAAAACCCACTTAAGACACTTATTTTTTAAATATACTGTATAGTAGGCTGATACTTAAAGATGAGTACTACTGTGGTATTTTCTGGTTCCCTGAAGTGACAGTTTCAGTAAAATCATGAGAGCTCATGTTGTAGTAAAGGGCTGCACAATCACCACTTGTCCCTTGGGAGTCACTGGAATTCCTGGAGAACCCCTACCAGTGAATAGCAAGAAAGACATGTTTGTTTATATCCAGTGGAAACACAGGGAAATCAAGCATCAGAGTAAATGAGGTCTATCCTTCTTCCCAGGCACAGCTCTATAGGGGTCTAACTTATTTCCTAACCTTTTCTATAGAAAGCTATTTGGTGTTATTAAATGGTCATTTTCTCCTTCATGCTCAGCTTGCATTGTAATCAATAAAACCCCCTGCACTATTAAAAAATTATGCGGAAAAAGTTCTATAAAGTTATAATACATGGATTAAACATTTACATTTCCTAAAATGAACTATATTCAGAAGTACCAGGTGAAAATTATGTAAAGTTGAGGTAGGTAAAATTCTTTAAAGAATGACCACAAAGGTCAAAAACAAAGGCAGCTTTCTATCCTGAGGCTGACAGAATGGCTCTCACCAGAATGGCAGTGAGTAAGGTAAGTAGGGCTGTTTGCCATCAGTGAGGTGGACATTCATTACATGTGCATCCTTGAAGCAGATGTCAAGAAGTGTGCTCCAGCATATAGCTCAGTGGTAGAGAGAGCACTTACAGGCATGAGGCTGAAAGAAGAGACACACAGAAAGACAAAGATGGGGCAGGAAAAACACAGAGATAGCTAGAAATGTGCCAAGAAGACACAGATAGCCAGAAATATACACTGTGCACAAATAAACTGTGCACAATATCAGACTCAATAAAGCTGTCGGAGCTAAATAATGTCCCACACTGTGTCCGTGTGTTGTCCAGAAAACAAGAAGATAAACCAATCAAATTCCTATTTTAGTTACATATGCACCTATTATCACTTCCAAAAATCTACAGTCAATGTGGGTGAGAACTGCCAAATTTTCCGACTGTCAAATATAATTACAAAACCAAAATTTAAAAAAAGGACAAGGATTAATAATCATTATAGAAAAGCAAATAAAAAGCAAGAGGATGGCAAGGTAATAACACATATTAGTAAGAATGCAGAGATACTGGAAAACTCATACATTGCTGTTGGTAATGTAAAATGTTACAGCTAAAAGGTTTGGCAGTTTTCAGAAAATTAAACACATATTTACCATATGATACAGCAATTCTACTCTGACAAATATACTGTAACAAATTAAAAACACATTCATGCAAAGAGTTGTACATTATTGCTCATGGTAGTAATATTCTTGACTGCCAATGATTGGAAACAACTCAAAGGCTCAATAAAATATAGAGTATCTATACAGTGAGATATTATTCAACCATTAAAATAAATGAAGTACTGATGTTACCACATGGATGAATCTTGAAAACATGCTAAGTGAAAGAAATGAGACACAAAAGGCCATATATTATATGATTCCATTTAATGAAATGTCCAGAATAAGCTGCTCCAGAAAGACAGAAAGATTAGCTGTTGCCGGGACAAAGGAGAAAGGGGAAATTAAAAATGACTGCTAAAGAGCAAAGAATTTCTCTTTAGAGTGATATAAATATTCTGGAATTAGTGGTGATGGCTACACAACTTTGTGAATATTCTAAATACAATGAATTGCACACTTCAAAATAGTGAATTTTATAGTATGCTTTATAAATTACAGAATAAAAAAGAATGATGGCAAACTTCTTGACTGAAGTTATCCAAGACAAAAACAGAATGAGAGAATGGAGCAGTTAGAATCTTTAAAGTAATGAAAGGAAACAAAAGACAATCTAGAATTCTGTCTAGCAAAATTTCTTTAAAAATTGAAGAATTTAAAGATTTACTAAAACCTATAATAATCAAGACAGAAAGACATCAGAGTATGTGTAATACATGATATAGGTTAACGGAACCAAAAAGTCCAGAAACAGGTCCAGATGTATAAGTTACCTGATTTCTCAACAAAGATGTCACGTTAATTCAATAGAGAAAATATATTCTCTTTAACAAATGATCTGGAGCAAACTGGAAAGCCATATGGGTAAACATGAACTTCAACCCTTACCCTCATAATATGCAATAATAATTACTGTTCCACAGATGTACATATAATACCTATATAGAAAAATTTTTATGACAATATAGGGCAGGAAAACAGAAAAATAGTAAGTAAATTTTTAAGTTTGACTTCATCAAAATTCAGGTTTCATTAAGAAGAAAAAAAGGCCAGCCACAGACTGAGAAAAAGTATTTACAAATCACTTATGAGGTAAAGATTTGTTATGTGGAATAAAAAAAAAAAAAAAAACCTCTGGAACTCAGTTGACATACAAAACCCAATTTCAAAATGAAGAGCCCAATCAGACTTCAGAAATGGCTTAGATAAGGAGTTTAGCAAACTTTTTCCCCCAAGAGAAATGACAAAGTTCAACAAAACTGTGAAAACAATTATTTCAGAAGCTTGGAAATTGATGAAAGGCATGCCACAAGAAAGGTGTGATAAGAATGAGGGCATCTGTAGCATTTTTGCTTGAGCCTGCTCCTGTTTCCCCCTCCCCCAGCTCCCCTTGTTCTATGGCCCTGTAGTTCTACCAGGGTAGAGCAAGCTGAGAAGTTCTGCTGACTCCCTGCTGGAGGAAGTGGAACTGAAAACTTATTGTGTATGTATGGTTATGGAGCTACTGCTGGAAACAATACTGATCAAGGAGGGAAACAATCAGGGAAAGCCATGTTATAGGTAGCCTGATGGTGAGCTACTAGTTGGAGCGAGCAACAGATACGCAGAACAGCCAGAAGACAGGAGATCTAGGGAATGAGATAATAATAAGGAGAGCATATAAGGCTGCATGCATATGACCAAGCAATTCCACTTTTAGGTACTTACCTAAGACAAATGAAAACTCATGTCCAAAGTAAATGTTCCTGGTAGAACTGTATCATTCAAAAAAGGTTTAAAAAAGTGGTAACAATCCAAATCTTCATCAACCAGTGAATGGACAGGCAAAATGTGGAATCTCCATACAAGAGAATATTAAGTAAAAATGAAGAATTACTAGTATATATTAAACATGTGATCCTCAGCCACTTTTAAGTGAAAAAAGTCAAATGCAAAAGACCCCATTTTGTATGACTGCACTGTTTGCTTAGAGTCAGATAAGGGGGAAAGGGGGTGTGATAATGAGGTTTCTTTAGGGTGATTAAAATATTCTAAAATTAGAATATGCTGAAGACTATACAACTCTGTAAATATATGAAAAACCTTTGAATTGCATACTTTTAATGTGTGGATTTTATGGTACGTAAGTTATGCTTCAATAAAGCTATTAAAAATAGGATAAATAGAATAGACCTTTCATCAAAAGAGATAAAGTAATGACAAATGAGCACATTAAAAATGTTTAATGTCATTACTAGTTGTCTTAATCACTTTCTTGTCACTGGAATACTGTACCCAACACCCACAATTTAAAGGAGGAAAGGTTTATTTTGGCACATGTATCAGAAGTGTCAGTCCTTGCATGGTCAGAGGCATGGAAGATGGGAATAGTGGAGGAAAAGCTGCTTGGATCATGGCAGCCAGGAAGCAGAGTGAAGGGAGAAAACAAGGAGGGAGATACACCCTCCCAGGTCACGCCCCCAGTGACCAACCTGCCTCTTCTGATCAGGCCCTACTTCCTAAGACCACATTTGGCTATAATGCCTCCATGATTCAAACCACCCTTTAATTCAAATCACCCTGCATGTGAGTCCATGAGACTTAGGGGAACATCTAGATATAAATCGTAACACTGGTTAAATAAATGCGAACTAAAACCACAACAAAATACCACTACCCACCCACCAGAATGGCCAGAATTAAAGGCTGCAACACCAAGTTTTAGTAATAATGTGGCAAAATTGCAAGGCTGGTAGGAATATAAAACAGGATAGCCACTTTGGAAATCAGTTTGGTAGTATCATATGAAGTTAAACAAATACCACACAACTCAGCAACTTTACCTGTTTTATTGAAAAAAATTACATTACTCAAAAATTGTAAATAAATGTTCATAGCCACTTAATCCATAATATCCTCAAACTAAAAATAAACCAGGTCCTCACCAAGGAGGAGAATGAACAAAGTGTAGAATATTCACACAATGGAAAACTAAGCAAAGAAAGAACTATAGATTCAAGCAACAACATGGATGCTTCTCACAGATACTATGCTAAATAAGACTTACACAAATAAAATACATACTGAATAATTTCATCTAATATATAGCAATACAGAGCAGATCAACGGCTGTCTAGGATTGAAGGTGGATGGGTGGAAACTAACTACGTATAAAGTGACTTGAGGTAACTTGTGAGAGGTGGTAGAAATGTTGTTTTGGTTGAGGTGTTAACACAAGTATGTATGTCGGGCCTAATCCATCAGAGAGTACACTTACAGAAGTGTTTGCTACATGTAAATTATAGCCTAGTAAAATTGCCTTGAACAACCAGTGAAGAAAAAATTTGATAATACATATAACACTGTTCTGAGGAAACAGGTCTCTAGGTTAACAAATCTGGCTGGCTCCACTGTGATCGTAGCATTTGCAGTATCTGCATCTGGTTTCACCTTTGTTTCAGTAGCACTGATACTCATCAGGGCCTGGCACAAGACTGAACTCATTACCAGATGCCCTCCAAAAGTGCTTTATAATGACTTTCAGTGACTTTACTTCTTGTAAGGTCTAACACAAATGCTATTTCAGGACTGTTTCAAATATCTATTTTATTTGTTTGTTATACTATAACTGTGATTACCAATCTTTTTGCTACCAATATTGAACCATAGCTCTAGAACTTTCCTTTTTACCTATCAATGTATATGTAGTACCTTACATATATCAAACATTCAGTAGTTATATGCTAAATGGATGAACCAATATTTCAACTCATCCTGCATTCTAGTTCAAATAACTTCCTACACATTCTTCTTCAGGGTGAGACTTCCAAAGATCACCAATATAAGTTTAAGAATGAAAAGCAGACTGCAGGTACTCACATTCTTAGGCCTTAAGTGGCTTTAGAGTGACAGGTATAAGAGAGTGTTATTTTTATATCATTAACTGCTACATTTTTTATTCCTGGTTCTTAATTTCTTGTTTCCCCAGCTGCTAGTGGGAACTTAGTGAATCACTGGTAGGAGCTGCTTCAGGAGGGAAACAATGAGTATAGGACAAAGATATCATTGCTCAGTTTTGAGTACAACAGTTGAACTTTTAAATCCAAAGGAAGAGACAACAGCTTGAGATCCAAAGGGTTTATTCCAAAGGGAATACAATTTCACTGTGAAAATAAATGATCAGATCCTGGCTGAATCAGGCAGTTTATTTCATGAACCACAGAATTAGGAAGAATTCATAATAATACCAGAGTAGTTTTCTTATCCACAGTCAAGAGTTCAATCAAGCAGAAAAGAATTTAAGGGGATTTAGTCAAAGCTTCCCTACAGAGGGCTGAGACCAGTTTAGCATCTTTTCTTCCTCACGATTAGACACCCTATTTTGGCCTGTGTGGGAAAACCCTAGGATAGGATATACTACACTAGCTATACAACAGAATCACACCAGAAGATTGCCTCAGAAATACTGGCGTGGGAGTGGGGTTAAGGACTTAAAAGACTTAAAGAGTTGTCTCTGTGTTCTCCTCTTCTCTCCTGAGTTCATGTTTTTAAGAGCCAAGTGTTGAGAATCACTGGCTCCAATCTCAAAGCAGAAGTATGTAATGTCCATTTTCCTAGCATGTAGCCCAACCTTATGGATAAATTTCTTGGCAACCCCTATTCCTGACTCAATTCACCTTGGCACTTGGGCACAGAATGCCTAGGCAAGCTAAGCAGCATGTTATCAAAAAGACTTAACTCCTGCTGCCTCTCGTGTTGGATTCTGCAGTCTTCATTTTGGGAATGAAGGTCTTATGGACAAGCTTCTACAGCTGGAAAATGTAACAAAAAACCCCCAACACAACTCAACATGGAAAAAACTGAACTAGAGCTACCACCACCACTGCTCAGAAACATGCCAACTTCTATTAAATCGACCAATTAATCAAAGCCTGTGTGTCATCAAAAAAGCAGCAATCACAGTGAAAGCCAGGGTATCAATGAATGTACATAATGAATTATTAGATCTTCAATCTTCTTTAAAGATATTTTTAGTTCTCATTAAAAAAAATCAAGAATTTCCTCAATTCGGTAACAATATGGAACAAATTCTGTTTCTATGTAGTAGTTAAATCAACTTTAAAAGAGACCCAAGAGTCTTCACAATGTTGGAATTAAAAAGCCTTCAGAAATATATTCAGGTACAGACAGGAGTGGAAAAGCTTCCCAGAGTAGTCTGCTGGAACTGTGCTGTATAGTAGTCAGTGATCACCTAGCTCTTCAGCCCTTAAAATGTGGCTAGTTCCAAACAGAAACATGCTCTAAGTGCAGAATACACTCCAGATTTCAAAGACTGAAAACAGAATCTAACATGTCACCTGATAATTTTTGTATTGATTCAATGCCAAAATAACAGGTTGGAAGTTTTTTTTTTTGGTACCAGGGATCGGACTTGGGACCTTGTGCTTGTGAGGCAGGCAGTGGAACGACTGAGCTAAATCCTCAGCCCCAACAGGTTGGAAATTTAAATAGCCTAGGAAGGTTTTGCCATGCTTGAGTCCCAACAATGGAGAAGCTGTATACCATTTGACCTCCTTGATAGATATCATCTGAATATTTGGATAATGAATAACCCTAGCATTAATTTAATAACATTTTAAGTACTAGCTACCCTGAAAAATTCATAATTTATACTTATTTGGTATTTTCTGAAATATAAATTTACATTGCTAACATTGTGCGACTAGTGCACTTTCAGTTACCGAACTAGCCACAAATGACCAAGCCAATCAGAAAGTATTAAATTCTCAAACTGACTTTGTTGAAAGGCAATTTTTTTGGCTGAGTACTCTTTAAACCTCATAATAAATCTCATAAAATAATAAACAATAAACCCAAAAGTTCACAGAAAATAGTATCATAGTAATAAGGCACTACATGGCAGAATTTAAAAACTTTTATAATTACAGTATGATATTGCAGAAAAGTCATTTTTAAACATTTTATGTGGGAAATTAAATCTTAAATAATGTGATATTTATGAATAAAAGGTTTCTGACATCTTAGGATATACATTTCAGGCATTAATTTTCTATTATTCTGACAGTCCTTGCTGTCCTGAAGTCCCAAGCTATCTACAAGGGAACCTCTGAACCAACTTGGAAAAACCTGTAAAAGCTTGAATTAGTGTCCCCAAGCATATACTGTATTAGATAATCTGTGGGTAGCCTCCTTGACCCACAAGGCTATCCCACGGTTGTTGCTCCTCTAATAACTGAATATAAGTTTACCAAGTCCTCATTTCCTGTCTTTTGCGGAACAAGAAAGATCATGATGTGGTCAGTGGCAACCCATAGCTTTCCAAGAAGCAATACATCTCTTTTGGTCCTCCTCTTACCAAGTCTAACCCAATCTATCTTTAACAGCATCCATCAGGCAACAGGATCCATCTTGCCCATATATCTACTTTTACAAGACCCTGTTTCCAATCATAGATTTACATTTGCTGCAAAGATCCAAGAAGCCAGGTATAATGGAAAGGGGATGGGGTGAATAATTGAACCAAATACAAAACCTCAAGAAAATTGGCTGCATCTCAGCATCTCAATAAGTGAATCTGGGGAAGCATGGCTCCATTCTAACAGGCATCTACAGCTAAGGGCAGAAGGGACATATCACCAAGGTGGATGCTGTTAAACTAGTTCTGTGTACCTTCCTAATCATGCACTTACTCTGACAGTGCTGCCAATGTTTGGGTCTAGACACCTCCTGAACACTAATAGACTACACACATATATACCAACTTCTCCTTTCTCCTAATCTGTTCAGTAGTTAGGTCGTGGGTTCTCTCTCAAGGCTCTGATACTGAAGATCCAATTCCTTGGCCGGGGATTTAGCTTAGTGGTTCTGCCACCTGCCTCACAAGGGCAAGGTCCTGAGTTTGATCCCTGGTACCAAAAAAATAAAAGATCCAATTCCTTCATTTTAGAATTGGTATTCCTGTGTCTGGTTTTCCAGAATATTACTAGCATAATCAGCTTTTTCCAAATAGGGATTCAATCCTTCAATCTGTGGAAAACGTACAATTAGAAGCTGTCCTGGTCTTGTCTCTCATCCCTTACATGCAAATGACTGTCAGGATGAGTCAATTCTGTTCTCTAAAATTTTTAAGTTCTTCTGTCTTTGGCTTCCCTACTGTCAGTGCTTTAGTTCCACTCCGTATCATTTTGTCTGAATTACTCAAAATTTCCTAACAGGTCTCTCTGCCTCCAGTCCCATCCTTTCTACTTTAAAATGTAAACGTGATAGTCTTTTCCTGCTTAAAATCCATCAACTTTAGTTTAGTGTGCACATGATTTGCCACTTGCTTCCTTTTCCAGACAGAGTAACTCCCAAGAATGCCACACTTTTCTCAATCTTGGTGATACCCTAAAAGCCTTTTGCCTTGGGAATACCCTCTACAAAATTCTCAATTGGTATGTTCCTTTACCACATCCCCAACAGCTATATTCTATTTGTTCTTAAAGACTTAATTATTTTGTTTAGTCTGAGTTTCACAACTCTGTGTACCTTCAAAATACCTTGCGTGTATGTTTATAAGAGCCATCTGTTACTCTCCATTTTATGCTTGTTTAGTTATTTGCTTTACCTACTAAAAATTAAGATTGTAGGCTGAGGAAGGAGGATTACAAGTTTGACTACTGCTTGGGCAACTTGGAGAGATTCTGTCTCAAAATTTAAAAAGGGAAGGGTCTAGGGATATAGACCTCCAGAACAGAGCACCCAATTCAAAGCCCAGTATCTCCAAAAAAAAAAAATTAAGTTCATAAAGGTCAGCTATCTTTCATGTCTATATTCTTGGTACCAATGGTGCAAAGAATCAAAGAATGCTTCATATACAATTGTTGGAAGGGTAAAGTCACTAGATTTTAGACAAGAATGAAGTCAAAACCCCTAATGTTCTCTAGTACATGTTGGCTTCTTTAAACCTGAGAGTTAAGGTCTTAGATACTACTATCATACTTCCTGAATGAACAAAGTAATAAAAATTATTCATAAATAGGCACAGATATTCTTACTTATGCTAACCACTAACACTATTAAGAGATTATTACACTACTGGTCTTGCATACCTTTCCATAAAATTCAACAAGCCTAATGTAGGAAGGTGAGGCACAGAAAAATTATCTTGTTCGATATCCAGAGATGGTAAAACTAGGCAGTCTGGCTCCAGAACCCAGGTTCTTAATCACTATACTACTAAGCTCAATACCTTCTGTATCATAAAAACTATGCTTTCAAAGAATTATACTCTTCTTCTAAAATACAATGGCATGTTACTAAATAAAACAAATTTTAAAAGTTGTGACTATGCAGTAGCAGAATATCCCTACCTAAAACTTAACAGCTCTCTAGTCATATTTCAATTACAAATTTACAGTCAGGCCTTACATTAGAAATGTCACAGTACCTTTACTTACCGTTAAGGTAATGAAGAAATCTTTTTCTATTACCACTATAGTCACTCTTAAGCTATTACATTTCAACATTGAGTTTTAAATTTAATTTTGTGGTAATGGGTATGCAAAAAATAAAGAGGCTATAACATCAATTTATGCATGGTAAGTTCAGCATTCAGATGTTTCTTAGTTTGTTTCTTACTTTAATTATAATGTGCTGTAAACTTAAAACTGTAAGGAAGATATGACAATTTTCCTCAAAAGCATCCTCTCTTATTTTCTGCTTCTAAATAAGAGGATAATTTAACAAGATCATTTGGAAGTCTTACTAATATATCAATGAATTGTTCCATTTTAGTTTATAACATACTAATACCAGTTGTTCCCAATACGTTTTCTCTGCTTCTTGTGATTGATGCTTTTGACACCTTATTCAACAGAAAAATACTTTCTAATACAGAAAACTAAGAGTTATCACAGAAGAGTTGTGGAAACCATGAGTAAAGCAGTGGAGGTAAATATGTATTATTACCATGATTTTCCAACATAAAAAGTCATAACAAAGAAATGTAATGAACTGATAATATCATCACATTTCAATATATCTTTTGTATCTCCCTATGGAGTCTGATAACTATACTACATGCATACAAGTACTCAAGAATGACAAATAATGAAACATTTTTGAGAGTCTGGTACCCAGGTTTACCGAAAATAGGATGCAAGCAGAACTGTAAGTTAAATTGGTGCCTATCAATTTCAACATACTTAATCAGAATATGCAGGCATGAGCACTTAGGAAGACTTAAGTCATTTCTGATGCCAAGAATTGGGGTCCTGACAGGTGGCTCACTGTCCAGGTCAGAGCTAAAAAAACAATGGTGGTTAACAGACACTACAGTACTAATTTTTTTTTCATTTATATCTGGCATGCTAGTTCACACCATGCTGTTCTTTGCTTCTCTATAGACAACCAACAAAAATCTATCTTCTTAGTAACTATTGGTCTAAAATTGATATCTTAAATATTTGAAAATAAACCAACTCTCCTACATAAAGTAATGTTGCCTTTCCAACTAAATATTAACCTATCTAGTTTTCTTCAAAGCCTTACTGTTCTCAGAAAATTATCTGACTAAAGAGACCAGGTATTTTCCATTTAATACAGGAATTCTGTTTCCTAGCTTACACACGGCATTTACAGAATATAGTACTCAACTTATTGGTGAAATTACTGTCAAAAAAAAAAGTTTTACCAGCTGTTCCTCATCAGTACTAGGAATACACCAAGTAGCCATTTCCTCTAAAGAAAACAAATTAGCAATTCAGTTTCAGAATGAAAAGATGTAAGTAAAAAAGAAAAGACAGTAGATAGTAAAAATGTAACAACAGTTAACACAGCAAAACAAACAAACAAACAAAAAACCCAGAAGTTACATTCCTCAGGAAAAATAGGCAAGTGAGCCAAAAATAAAGTAGTTGACATGCTAGAATACTTTGAGTTAAGAAAATATCTATATAATAACAAGGAACACTGGAACAAGGGACACTTCACATTTAATCACTGTCAATATATACTGAGTTTGCCTCAGAGTAAATCAAAATTGCAAGAAAACAGCTCAAATAAACTAGAAAACTTCAGCAACAAACTGTACTCATGTTTAATAAGCACCAATTACCCTTAAGTAGTTGTTTTATATGGTTCCCAAAAATCTGATTTATATGAAACCTCTGTGAAGAATAAGATGATTTGGATATTATTATCAATGTACAGTGTGGTTACCAATGGCATGTTAAATTCAATTATTCTTGAATTTTAAAAGTTTCATGCTTTGTTCAAATATAGCTTATTTTTAGGAAAATTGCACTCTTCCACTCTCCAATTCAGTACATAAAAGTAGGTAATATTTACACTGAATGTACAACCTTTTTAAAGAAATATCCTGTTTTGCAATAAAATATTTATCTAAATGATTGTTCTCAAACTTCACTATACTCAAACTTTAGATTATAGCCATGAGTCAAATAAGCTCTGAAAAGAGTTCTGTTGTTTTCACTAATGCATTCAAACTGAAATCTTTTTGAAATACTGTACATCATGTAGATATGCTGAGCATGGGCCTCAGTCATTGTTGGGCTACATTCTAGTGAAATATCTACTGGGTGAGAAATGAAATCATCGTATAATATTTAAAGAAATGTAAGACTTGCACTAAGAAACTAAAACCCATATACATACTATGCAAGCTAAACAATTAGACTTTTTCAGCATTCTTTCCACTATCACAAATGAGTTACAGAAACCAATGTTTACATTTCAGTCATAAACACTGCTCTTGAAATAATCTATCATCTGATTTGTGGCTAAATCTGAAAACCATATTAAACCTATGGCTAGTCTATTTCTCTGGCAAAGAGCCCAGAGTAAGACAGAATAATTTTACTTTCTCTTAAATTCTGGCAAGAGGGAAGGGGAACCATTATCAAAGTAGGATGAGTTAAAATTGGCAATAAATCCGTTATGGACAAGAGTGGCACTAAAGTGAAATTCAAGAACATATTGCTTTCTATATACGCAAGTAGAACCTTACTGGAAGATGAGTATTTACAAAGATTCTAGAAAGCTATAACCATCTTGATTACCTAGGCTTTCAATCTTTATTGTGTCACCACCATAATATTTTGTCATCAGTAGTTTCACCTGAACATTTAAATGCCTAACTAACATCATTTTATGCCCTACTTCTACTATCCAGTGACTGCATATAGATTCACAAATATTATAAGTGATGTTATATACACTATCACCTATATACTTTTCAGAATAATGACTGACTTTGAATAAAAACTGGAGCATTTGAGTTTTTAAAACTTTCTTTTCAATTTCTAAATTATTCTTTTTTAGGATGCTGCTGGAGACTGAATTTAAAGTAAAAATGCCAATTCTGAAAATCCTAATGAAAAAAGGGTTGCTTTAAAAAGACTAGTAAATACTGTTCTAGACAAATGTAATGATCAAGTAGCACTTGACTGGCAAACACTGAACTTTCTTCAAAACCACAGGAGCTTCTATTGTAGCAGCTGCAGCACAGAACTCTATGACAGAGGCTAAATAGGACAAGGAGAAGGAAAAGTCAACTTAAGCCAATACAGTTCAAAAAGTAAAGTTAACGAGTAAGTTACATCAGAAAATCAACTTCCAGGAGAATGTAAGCAGTTAATTACCACAACTGTAATAAATCTCTTAAGAATGGAAGACAACAAAGTAATTCTTATTACAACAATATACCAGTGGTAGATGACAAATTATTCACATTCTAAGAGGTTTTCCTTGGGGGAATTATGACAGGGAATGTGAAAGCTTACAAAACTGAAGATGTAAAATAAAATAAATTCAAATTAAGATTTCATAACAGAAAAACGTAAGGAAATAGTATTTCCCTTGAGGGAAGAATAATTTTCCACAACTGGTTAAAAAAGCACCTATGAAACTGTGCTGTCAGCTGTCACAATGGAGGTTTTTGGATTCTTTTAGCAATTGCAGCATAACAAAAGGCATTTCACAGCACAACTTTAGGGAAAATGTTATCTAGTCTAAAATAACACAGAAAACAATTAAAAATCTTTTAATTATTCATAAAACACAAATTTTTCTAGGTAGCAGCAGCTCCTCCTGTAATTGCCCTTTTAAAAAATATGAAACAGAAGCAACAGAGACAAAGGAGGTTAAGAGTAGCAGTGTTAAAAAAGCAAATACTTAAGTACATTAAGGAGAGTTAAAAATAAGGAAACACTACTGTGAAACTTTCAATTATACCAAGTAAAGTGCACTGCCTAAATACTCACTGATAACATTTTCCCTATGTTGAAAATGCAATCTACTTATTAGTAATTTTGATATTGAAAAAAGACATTCACTAATATAGCCCTGATAGCTATCTTCCAGTATTTTACCATTCAGATGTATTTTTAGGGAATATTTATTCACATAATTTTGCTTAACACATTTCTTTCTTCACAAAATGAATTAAAAAATCTCTACAACATTTTCAATTACAGTAACATCAATAAATTATAAATTAACAAAATTTTTGTATTTGCTTTAAAAATCATTTATCAAATGCTAAATTCCAGATTATTTGGAAAATTAAATGTAAATTGCTATAAATCTGGAATCCTAATTAAATTCTAACTTTTAAAAGTATATAAAATGTCCTTCTAATTATTTCAAATTCCACTCCAGAAATTTTTATTTGACCCTTTTCATAAGTTACTAAGTTTACAACCTGCTAAAAATTTTACCCAAATGTGGGAACTAGAGATGCAAAGCTCACCAAAATAATTATGTATATGAAAAGAACAAACAAAAAAATACCCGTTAAAAGAAAGTTACTGTAGCTGGCAGCACTTAAAATTGGTAATCATAGTTTTTAAAAGTTGCATAGTTGCAAGATGATTTGCTGCTAACTACTGAGCAGTTTCATTTAGAAGAAAACAATATTATTTCATAAACTGCAACTGTATATTTAATTACTTAAAATGTAATTGTGTAACTTGATTTGCTCTTTGGACAGCATCCTGGTAATATTAAACCTTTAATTTAAAAATATTAACATATTTTAGCTTTCCTATGTAGAAATCTATTTTCCATAAATGGTGAAAAAAATGGAAGAACTTGAGATCATAGGCTACATTCAGAGAATGTTTTACTGCTTGATTAATTTCTTGTTTTTCACATTTAAGAATTTAGTTTATAAGAAGTAAATTGTGTTGTTTTTAATTTAAGAATAGATGAATGCAGAAACATTATGTTGGGGGAAATAGACCCCAAACTAAAAAAACAGAACATATCAAAACAAAGCTAGTTGCACAGCTCTAGAAAACTGAATAAAAAGTAAATCACCTTTTCAATCAGTTAACTTTGGCGTCTGAATACAAAATGTTGATCAGTATTAACTATGCAGATGACTACTGAGGGATGTGCAGCATTTTCAAAATCCCTGTGTGTCCCTTATATGCAAGTTTGGTACACTGAGTTCTGTGGTTACTGTCCTGTCTTCAGCAGGGCTATTTTCCTGTATGATTGTCCATCTTTGTATTACCATGTCTCATAGAACTCAGATTTCTGGCTGAATAAGCCCACATTTTTGTTTTTCAGAGAGAGATTCTCAAGTCCTCTAGATTTTTCAAGCATCCTGAAAAGACAAGAAAACCTGTGTAAAAATAAAAAAATTTAACTTAAACTATGGTCCATAATAGCAACACAAATAAAAAAACAACATTCATTTCCTTATGAATACTGAGTCACTGTAAAATTTAATACCTTTACTATTCTAAAAACTCTTAGTGTTCTGTAAAGGAACAGTTTAAGACACAAAAGGACCGGTTAAAGCTTAATATATCACCAAAGTCAGTCAATACGTAATGGTCACTTCTCTTCCACACTAAAAACCACCCAAGTAACAAATATTTACATATACAAACATTTTTTTAATTTTTAAGAATTTCTCTCAAATAACTAAAAATCCCCAAAATAAAAAACAGTAAACAATTTCCTGATTAAGACCTCATATATCTATGTATTTCTGTTTTGAGCTGATAAATTCTTATGCTGACAGATGTATATTGCTTTCTTTTTAATGTTTTAACAAGAACCCTCTTTAAATCTGTATGCTTTTTAACCTAGGACGTATGTAAAGAGTTAATCAAATACAAGTACTTATAACAGAAGCAAAAATGTAAGTGAAGATATTCCATGTCTATAAATTCTTTTTTTTTTGGTACCGGGGATCGAACTCGGGTCCTCTCGCTTGTGAGGCAGGCGGCGGAACCACTGAGCTAAATCCCTGGCCCCAT
>NW_004624739.1:398756-446687 GCF_000247695.1 Heterocephalus glaber
TAAAGGTACAATTCCCAATGAGAAATGTAATTGTGTTGTATACCTACAATGTACCAATAAAAGAATTTAATACAAAAAAAAATGGTAGCCCTTTGGATCAACAGATGTGGGTTCAAGTCTAAGCCTAGCAGGGAAGAAAGGCCAGTATTTTTTAAGAAGTTGAGGAAATGGATTTCAGTGAAGAAGAGACCTCTTAGCCCTAAACCACAATGTTTGAAACTCTAAGCACAATCTTTTACTCCAATACCAACTCGGCTAACATAAAGATAAACTTACCCTTTATGATATATGCACAGGCAAGGTAGTCGTGCTATAGTATCTCCCTGCTGCAATTCTTCAAGGCATATTGCACATTCCCCAGCATCTTTACTTAGCACATCCTCTGTAGAGAAAAAATGAATTCAGAACAATAAAATTAGCCATTGAACAGTAATCCTAGCGTAGTTGGCATATCTTTTATCAGAACTATACAAAACTCAGCACCTGTATTTGAAATATTATTCATAAAAGAGTGAATAGTGTTTACTTACAGAGACAAGTCTCACATTTCCATTTTATTGAGGCATCGTAGTAAGCAAGAATAGCACAAAATCCTCCAACTTGCAAAAGTAAATCAGTTATTTGTAATTCATTTTCTTTCCTCTAGTAATCAATATTAGTTTGGTATCTAAGCTCAAAAAGTTAAGAGTGCAATATGGCTGAAAAGACATAATAAAACATAATTTAAAAAATTCTCAATATAAAAAAATCCTAAACATGAGACATTTTAAAGCTGCTTAACTCAAGACAATGCAAAGGAAGAGCAAAGCTTTTGTGTAACTTCTTGAAAGAATCTTTCGGAAACTTGAAGACTTTAGGCATAGAAGCACCACACCTTCATAATCCTTTTCCATAATCCTTTTCCGTAACTCCAGGCAGCAATCACAGTGGCTTCCATAGGGTCCTGCAGGTATTTAAAAGCTTTTGGAGGGGCCGGGAATTTAGCTCAGTGGTTTCGTTGCCTGCTGCACAAACGCAAGGACCTGAGTTCGATCTCCGGTACCAATAAATAAATAAATAAATTAATTAATTAATTAATATAAAATAAAAGCTTTTGGAGCATGTTTAAATACTCCAAGGATAAACTCCTTATTATAAAGCAAATGTGCCTTTAAAAAAAGTTCTTTCAGGGCTGGGGATTTAGCTCAGTGGCACCACGCCTGCCTTGCAAGCTCAAGGTCCTGAGTTTGATCCCCAGTACCAAAAACAAAACAAGTTCTTTCAGTTTATTATAAACTTTTATGTCAAAATTTTAATTTAAATTACATTTTAATGGTAAATTTTAAACAATGATCTTGCTTAAAATAGTGTTAGCTAGTTATCTTCTGTGACTCTTTCAAAAGGCAGAAAATATGCCATTACTAAAGAATATGAATAAAAACTTTTCAAGAGCATGTGCTTCCCCTGTAGTTACTCATCTTGAGACAGCACACTGAGGAAACAGACTATGTGGTGTAGGGAAGGGAAGGTACAAGCTAGAGATAGTAAGAAGACAACTTCTGTAGAAGAAGAAAAGGCTGAAACAAGAATTTACCAGCTGAACTTAGGCAATGTTAGGAGTTATTTTAGCTAACTCTGGGTAACTCACAAGCTAACATATTACGATCAGAGGCTTAAGCAGGGAAAGATTTCTGGATACCAAAGCTGGATAAATACAAAAGACTCTATATTATCACTTTATTCAACTTCTTCCTTTTCTCCATTTTTCTTCTTTTGACTGTGGAGGTCTCACCTACTCACTACTCTCACCCCACCTTACATCCTACATGCCCAACCCACTTCTTTTCTTGCTCTCCATCTTTTTTAGTGTCCTATGTGTCTTTCAGTGGAAGATTCAGCTAGGGAGCCAGTTTAATATGAAACATCTATCTAGGGTGAGAGTAGAGAGGACAAAATAAATGACTGAAAGGAAACACTAACAAATCTTAGTAAAGGCTTAGTAATTCTAAATATAAGGTATGTTTCTACCACTTAGATTTTTTTTCACACACAGATAAAACAACACCATAACAAAGAATTACATAAATATAAGTTCTATAATAAACCACAAAAAAATCAACTACTGCTTTTTATCCAATCCATCAATGAGTTTTTAAAAAAATATGAGTTTGTTTTTTAAAAAATAAACCACCAAGTAAGAAAAAGATACCTCCATTAAACTATGACAATAACATCGATTTTAAGAAAAGTCTTATTTTCAGAGTTAAGTGTGACAAAGAAATGTGTCTTACAATTGATGGGCTAAGGTATCACATTTTCAAGTTTTAAAAATACATTACCAGTGCATCTTGATATAAGTATAAATAACCTTCAAATCATACTCATTTTAAATTAAAAAAATAACATGGAACTATATTGCCATACTTTTGCCATATAAGCCCAAATAATAGATTTCTAGTACTAAATGTAAGTAGAAATCCATTAAGTACAGGCTCTGAATACACTGTTGGAAGAGTAACTGTCTTGCGACTTTTACACTGACATACGACCAGGTCTCATTTCTTTATTGAAATCATTATTTTTAAAAACTCAGCTACAGTGTTTCTTCACTGCAGTCCACCCTATGCTGTAGGGTATATTTTTATTTTTCCTCCCTTTTTACTTGGCTCAAACTCGCTCTGCAGAACCTGTTTTTTCCTACCTTTAGGAAAAATGTGAAACTTTGCCACCGCTCATGCATGCTTCGTTCAATTCTTTGTCCATGTCAGAAAGGACCTAGAAATCACTTCTAAAAAGAGACTCTAGTACCCCAGACCCAGGTAACATATTTTGGCTTAGCCAGCCACGAAAACAGGCCCTAAAATGACCCATGGAAAACCATATGAACCACAACCCTCAGATTCTACCAACTTTACCACTAGGTAGCATCCTTGATCAGTGAGAAAGATATCCAGCAATGGGAAGAAAAGCTAGGCTGAACAGCAGGAAAATAACATAACAGAGATAAGACAATACATATCAATTATAACCATCAATGTTAATGGTCTCAATCCACCAATCAAAAGAAAAAAAAGAGACTGTCAGAATGGATAAGGAAGCAAGATCCAACAATATGCTGCATACAAGAAACACATTTAATTGAAAAACAAATTCACAGACTGAAAGTCAAGGGATGGAAAACAGTATTCTATCTGATAGGAAGCCAGAAAAAAGCAGGGGTAGCTATTCTATTTGCAGACAAAGTAGACCTCAAGCCAAGGCTGATTAAGAGAGACAAACAAGGTCACTACATCTTGGTAAAGGGAACAATCCAAGAGGAAGAGAGAATAATCCTAAATATATATGCACCAAATAGCAGCGCACACAACTATACAAAACAAACATTAACGGACAGGAAAAAATCATATAAGCACTAATACAAACTTGTAATACAGAAGTTGTAATGGGGGACCTCAATACCCCACTGTCACAAATAGATCAACTAGACAAAAAAACAAAAATGAAATATTAGGATTGAACCAAACTTTTGAACAAAGGGACTTAGTAAATGTCTACAGAGCATTCTACCCCACAACATCAGAATACACATTCTTGTCAGCTGCACATGCGACTTTCTCCAAAATAGACCACATACTAGCTCACAGAACATGCTTAAGTAAATGCAAAGGAACTGAAATAATTCCATGCATATTATCAGACCATAGTGCAATGAAATTAGAAATCAACGGCAAAAGAAACCACAAGAACTTCATAAACACATGGAAATTAAATAACACCCACCTAAACAACCAAAGGGTCACAGATGAAATTTAAGAAGAAATCAGACAATTTCTACAATTAAATGATAATGACAACACAACATACCAGAACTTATGAGATACAATGAAAGCAGTCCTACAAGGGAAATTTACAGTGGTGAATTCCCTTATCAGGAAAACAGAGGGGGCTCAAATAAACAACCTAATGTTGAACCTCAAACTTCTAGAAAAAGAAGAGCAAGTCAAGCCCAAAGCTTGTACGAGGGAGGAAATTATAAAAATCAGAGCAGAAATTAATGCAATAGACACTAAGAAAACAATACAAAGAATCAACAAATCAAAGAGTTAGTTCTTTGAAAGATTAAATAAATTGGACAAACCATTAGCCAACTTTATAAAAAAAAAGGAAAGAAAAAACTCAAATCCATGCAATTAGGAATGAAAAGGGTGAAATCACAACAGATCCTGCGGAGATCCACAGGATCATCAATACCTACTTTGAGAACCTGTATTCTAATAAGATGGAAAATACAGAAGAAATGGACAGATTCCTAGATACATACGAATTACCAAAGCTGAATCAAGAAGATATAGAAATTCTAAATAAACCAATATCCAACAATGAAATTGAATGTGTAATTTAAAAACTGCCAACAAATAAAAGCCCTAGACCTGACAGACTCACTGATGAATTCTACAAGAAATTTAGAGAAGACCAAATGTCACTTTTTGAAAGGGAAGCAATACTCCCACATTCATTTCTGAAAGCAAGCTTTATCCTGATTCAAAAACCAGAGAAGGATCCAACCAAAAAAGAATTACAGGCCAATCTCCCCAATGAACATGCAAAAATGCAAAAATCCTCAAGACACTGGCAAACAGAATGCAGCAAGTCATCAAGAAGGTTATATACCATGACCAAACTAATCATCCCAGGGATGCAGGGATGGTTCAACATATCCAAATCAATAAATGTAATACAATATTAACAAAGCCAAGGACAAAAACTGTATGATCCTCTCAATAGATGCAGAAAAAGCATTTGACGAGGTCCAACACCAATTTATGATTAAAACCCTACAGAAAATTGGTACAGATGGTCTTTAGCTCAATCTGATAAAAGCCATCTATGACAAACCAACAGCCAACATCATATTAAATGGTAAAAACTGAAAGCTTTCACTCTAAAATCAGGAACAAGACAAGGAAGTCCACTGTCACCATGCTTGTTCAGTATGGTTCTGGAAACATTAGCCACAGCAATTAGATAAGAGAAAGAAATGAAAGGAATAAGGATAGGAAAGGAAGAAGTTAAATTATCATTATTTGCAGATGACATGATACTCTACATAGAAGACCCCCAAAACTCCACCAGAAGATTTTTAGATTTGCTAACCAAATTCAGTGGCATAGCTGGATACAAAGTCAACATTTAAAAGTCAATAGCCTTCCTGTATGCAAATAACAGACTCATGGAGAGAGAAATCAGAGAATTCCTTTCACAATACCAACCAAAAAAAATGAAATACCTAGGGATGAATCTAACCAAGGAAGTGAAAGACGTCTACATTGAAAGCTACAGTACTCTGAAAAAGGAGATTGAAGAAGGTATCAGAAAATGGAAAGATATCCCTTGTTCGTGGATAGGAAGAACCAATATAGTGAAAATGGTCATACTTCCAAAACTGTTATACAGATTCAATGGAATCCTAATCAAATCCCCAACAGCATATCTCACAGAATGAGAAAAAATCCTAGAATTCATTTGGAACCAAAAGGGACCTAGAATAGCAAAGGCATTTCTGGGCAACAAAGGCAAAGCAGGGGAGATCACAATCCCTGATTTTAAATTACACTACAAAGCTATGGTGATAAAAACAGTATGGTACTGGCAAAAGAACAGACCTGAGGATCAATGGAACAGACTAGAGGATGCAGAAACAACTCCAGATACACTCAACCACCCTATCTTTTTTTCTTTTCAGATCATTTTCTTTATTAGTACATGTTTGTTATAGTAAATAATGTTCACATTCCTTGTGAGGAGTTGGTACATGTATATAACACATCTTAAGTCCTTTTGTCATTCTCTTTCCTCTCTCTTCCTCCCTCTCCATCCACTTCTTGACACCCTCCCCCTTTAGGTACATGTTTGCAGTACATAATGTTGACATTCCTTGTGTGGAATTGGTATAAGTACATATATATATAACATCTTAGACATAGAAAAGAGAGCTGTAATTATAGTATGAACACTAAGATAAACCAAATATTGACCTACTGTTGACCTACAGTAAATATCTAGTAGGTGGAACAACTTTGCCTCTACTAACACCAGAACAATATTCAACATAGCGTAAATTTAACAAGCTATCTAGGGATAGCTACAGCTTAGTAGTTATACGAGTAAAGTTAGAGGGGATGGGGAACTAGAGAATGAAAAAAAATTTGAGAAATTAATCAATGGGATGAGGGAAAAGTGAGATTTGGGGTCCTATTTTAAGTAAAAGGAAATTAATAGTGATAGACAACAGCTGCAGGGAAGAATGAACAAGAACAAGAAGAGAAAAGGTAAACAAGAGAAAAAATAGAAAATAAAAGGAAGAAGAGGAAAAAATCAAGAGGGGAAGGAGGAGAGAAAAGAAATTAAAAGAAAGGGAAAAGGGAGAAAAAAAATCCCAAGTCCCCAGAGAACCCAATGAAGGAAAGATAAAAATAATACAAAGAAAAAATTCCTGCGTTATAGAATGAGTGGTTTCTTTCCAAGATCTACAGCCTTGGGATCCAGCCAGCTATGATTTTTTATGCCTGGCTTTAGGGTGCCCCCCCTGGCCCAAGGCCATTGTGACTGTTCTCCCCAGACTGGTTACTGTCCTTGCACCTGTTGGTAGATGGGAAGTATGTTCAGCCTTCCGGTCTCTGCTGGATGTAGAGGTTCAAGTAGACTGTTGGCCTAATGTCTCCAGTGGTGGGGTCTGGTTACTGCCTTTCCTCTCTAGGCATTGTCCTTGTCCGAGATCACGTCCATTGGTTATTCCTTAACCCTCTGCTATGTGCTATGAAGAGCAAAATACAGAGCTGCCTCGGAGTTGGTAGGAGGTGCTGTGCCAGGGAGCACTGCCTGGACAGTGTGGGCTTGCTTGTGTCTGGGGGGGGGGGTCTGCCTGTCTAGCACAGGTCTGCTTGCGTGCATCTCTGGGCTCATTATTAACACACCCAACCTCTACAACCCCCAGTAAGTTGTAATGAGCACAGCTAGCCGTCCCAAAGATTCCGTGATTTTGGTTGGCCCTGCCATTTTTTATATAGATGTAACAGCTGTCAATCAAACAGCTGTCAACCACCTTATAAAGGAGCCAAACATCTTCACTTGAAGAAATATAGCCTCTTTAATAAATGGTGCTAGAAAAATTGGCTTTCCACATGCTAAACATTGAAACTAGACCCATATCTTTCACCACGCACTAACCTAAAATCAAAATGGATCAAAGATTTAAATATTAAGGGCCAGGGATTTAGCTCAGTGGTGCCGCCGCCTGCTTTGCAAGTGCAAGGTTCAGAAAGCGATCCCTGGTATCAAAAGAAAGATCTAAATATTAAAACAGAAACACTAAATCTGCTGTAAGAGAGAATAGGTAGAACACTTGAATGCTTGAGGACACAGGAGTAGGTAAAGACTTCATGAACAAAACCCAGACCGCACAAGAAATACTACAAAGAATCAACAACTAGGACCTCATCTTATTAAAAGGCTTTTGCACAGCAAGAGAAACCATCAACAGAGTGAAGAAACAATCCATGGAGTGGAAAAAAAATTTTTACTAGCTATTCAGATAAAGAATTTTTATCTAGAATCTATAAAGAACTAAAATAAAATAAAATAAAATAAAACCTCCCAAATTTAAAGACCCAATGCAAAAATGGGCATCTGAAATAAAAGACACTTCTCAGATGAAGAATTAGAAATGGTAAATAAATATATGAAAAAACGTACATCACTGGTCATTCCAGAGATGCAAATTAAAACAACATGGAGATTCCATCTCTCTCCAAAATAATGGCTACCAAGAAATCAACCAATAACAAATGCTGGAGGGGCTGTGGGGGAAAAAGGAATCCTTCTCCACTGCTGGTGGGAGTGTAGACTGGTGCAACCACTGTGGAGATTTCTCAAAGAACTAAACTAGAGGTTCCTTTTGACCCAGAGAAGAATTAAAGAATTAAAAGCATCATACCACATCGATATATGCACACCCATGTTTATAGCAGCCTAGTTTTAACAGTCAAATCTTGGAAACAGTCCAAATGCCCATCAACTGATGAGTGGATAAAGATGTGCTTTTTTAATACAATGAAGTACTACTCTGCCGTAAAGAAGTATGAGCTTCAGACATTTATAGCTAAATGGATGAACCTTGAGACAATATTCTTAAGTGAAATAAATTGGGTTTAAATACTGCATTGTTTCTCTGGTGTGAGAAACCAAAAGTGGAAATAAGGACTGAAATACATAGTGGATGTTGGGAAATGGGAAGAAAGTGTTCAAAAATGTGAAGGGGAACAAGGGAGGAGGGAGAGAGAAAGGAAGGGACAAGAAAAAAAGTGAAAACAGAAGGAAAAAAATGGAAACAAAGCTTTTGTACATAGGGAGGGGAGGGAGTTTGGGGGGGAGGGATGAGATAAAATAAAATTTATTTTTAAAAAAAGCTAGGCTAACTTTCAGAGGATCCTAGATAAAGCCAGTCCCATTTAAACTGTCTAAAGAAAAAGACCACCTAAAAGAAAAAAGCTATTCCTTTGAACTTCTGGAAGACCTGAGATTTCTCTTCAAAAACCAAGACTCCAGTGCTGCTACGTATAAGAAAATGGGATCTTGCTAAGGCCATGGCTCTCAGGCTCTTGACAATCTACTAATAACGCTCTCTGACATATGTTCTCCTCCAAAGAAAGCATGGAAATCTGACCTGTTCCTTATATTTGGGCTAGTAGTAAAGTTTCTTTCTCTCATTAAACAGAGAGCTCAACGGTCACTAATTCTTTTCTCCCTGTCTTCTAACTTCTTTTCCTTGTCAACCCAGCCAGTGAGCCACAACACCCCAAGGTAGTTGGAGAGCACATGATCCCCAGTAGGTAGAACTTTAGCCCCTTCCAGACAGAAGTAGCTGTGAGATGAGAGAACTCCACTCTCTTATTAACCCATAAAGAACTATGGGGAAACAAGGAAGGAAGATAGGGTGGCTAAAACTAGCTAGGAAAGACCCGAAGACAGAGGTGCAAAACAATTCTCAGAGCCTCATATGTGAACTTCTCACAAGAACTCAAATAGCGGGTTTTTTGCACTTTTTTTTTTTCTTTTTTGGTACCAGGAACTGAACTCAGGGACTCGCACTTGCCAGGCAGACACAGTGCCACTGAGCTACATTCTGGGACCTTAAACTGGTTTTTGACAGGATGGCAGCATAAGTAATATAAAAAAAGGACAGTTGCTATTAAGTGCTTGCTATCGTGTCTCTTCATGGCAGCCCACCCTACAGTGTATGGTATGTTTTTATTTTTATTTTCCTCCCTTTTTACTTGGCTCAAACTCTCTCTGCAGAGACCTTTTCTCCCATATTCTTCTGTTTTTTCCTACCATTAATAAATGTGAAACTTTGCCACTGTTAAAAAAAAACCCTCTTTAGAGATGAGAATAATTTTAATACATAGTTAAAAGTAAAACATTTTATTAATTTCTGAGCTTATCCTATTTATAAGAATGTGTACAACAAAGACAAATCCAATCTGTACATGATTAACAGAATTACATATATTTTAGGAATAACATATAATATGCCATTTAAAAATTGACAGGGCAAATATTATCCATCACGTTTTGCAGGAACTGAGTTTTAAAAATCTTTCTTTTTTAGAATACTATTGAAACCAGTAATTTTAATCTAAGCTCCATTGAGCCTCAGTAATGAAAAAATGAAAGAACCAAATTTTCTGTATCAAGGTAGATCTAAGTACAAAATTATCCCAAACCACATTGATTTCAAGCAGAAACAACCCAATACCCACTGTACTTCTAAAACTCTGTAAAATTATCAGTGCCCAGAAAATGAAAACTTAATGTTAACATATTGTACTCACTGACTGTCAACTGCATTGTGATAAGCAATTTAAAAGTTTATTCTTATTATATGACTTCTTCTGCAAATGCTTAATTTCCAAAATTTATAAAGTCTTGCTTCTAATTTAAATTTAGTGTTTGCCAAACATTTCTAGTTTGGAAAATTCAATGCAATGTGATAAAATTTTGCCTACCTGGGGGTTTGCTAGAGTATTTCTCCCTTCTATCACTTTCATGAGACCATTCTTTCTCATTCAAAGAAAGTTTTGGGTTTTTGCCTTCACAAGGGGAACTAGGTTTCATAACTGTGAAAAAGTTATTGGTGATGTGATAAATTCATAATCAGCTAAAGCCTGGAAATAACATTAAATCCAGGACACTGAAGCACCTTAATGATAGTTGGGAAAAGATTATTAAAAAATCTACAATCAATTGAAAACATTCACGCTGATACTACTACCTGAAATTAAGGAGTCAACACTTCAGGATAGGAATAGCTTAGGCCAGACCACTAACTAGACAAAATTTATGCTAAAAAAGGGAACACTAACAGATTTAACTATCTTAGTTGGCTAGTTCCCCTTCTCCACAGAATTGATTAATGAAGACACATGAGATTGCAAACAAGAAACTTAAGTTATGTTGCTGTTTCAAAAACGTTCGTTGCTTAAACATGTAGAGTAGTAAGTTAAATTAGTATTGTTGTGAATCTAATTCCTTGTCTTATTCTTAAGATTTATGAATTAATTTATACATATGAATATACGAAGTTAAAAGAGAGGACAAGAGTAAGGTTTTGTTGTTTGTTTTTTTTTTTGAGACAGGGTCTCACTTTGTAGTTCAGGCTGGCTCTGACTCACTATGTAGCCCAGGCTGGCCTCGAACTCAGGTGATCCTCCTGTCTCAGCCTCCCAAGTGCTGGGATCATAGGCATGCGCCACCACGCCCAGCAAGAGTAGTAATTTTTAACCAGAGATGGATACCTGAATCACTTGGGGGTACATTTTGCCTCAACACAGAAAAAAAATTGTACGTACAGTACCTAAGTCCCTAGAGATTTTGTAATATATGTTTGTCTCAGAAATGAGATTACTATTAAAGACATAGCATGTCGAAGTCAAGATCATAATTTTTTTATTTTTGAAATGGGACCTAGAACTCACAATCTCCCCATGTCAGCCTGAGTGGCTGACATTACAGGTACATGCCAGTGTACTGGGCTATGAAGATAAGACTTCAAGTTGAAAACTTAATATGTATTTCCATTCTTACTGCTAACTATACAACCTCAAAAATGTTAGTCAATCTCTAAGGTATCCTTTTACTCTTCTTTAATATTAGTATATACTATAGGGATGAAAAATACCATAGAGATAAAAATTTTTAAATGTTACATAAAAGAACATTGTAAGTTATAAGATCATCATATAAAATATCAATTATGAGACCTCTCCAAAAGGAAGTTCAATGTCTTCCTATTTTTTTTCCTCCCCATCCTGGTATTCTAGCTGTTTCAAATTTAAACAATGTTACCAAATAACCGCATGACAACCAGGAACTTAGCCACTTCTAGACACTTATTTTAACTGCCAAGCTGGGGACAACTCCATGCAAATGATACTTCCTAATTAATTTATAAATGTTGTGGCTTCATTTCATACTTTAAGCATTACAAATATTCATTTTGTTATGTGCTTTTAGACATAGTTAAACTTTAGATTAATCCTATGAGGCAACTACTATTACTTCCATTTTATATATAAGGAAACTGAAGCTCAAAAAAGTTAAGTATAGGGCCTGGGATTTAGCTCAGTAGCGCCATGCCTGCCTCACAAGCGCAAGGTCCTGAGTTTGATCCCCGGCACCAAAAAACAAAATAAACAAACAAACAAACAAAAAGTTAAGTATCTTGCCAAAAGTTACAATTAATAAGCATTCAAATTTAAGATAGCTGAGTCCTTGGCTTTTGCCTACTTCATGAATTTTGCTACAAAAAATACTTTCACTTTAAAATAGCACAGATTCTGAGGTAAATGAATTATGTTTAGACAACCTTAAATTTCAAATACTCAAGCCAGAGATGGCTACCTATTTAGAGGAAGTAATCTCAAGACTGGTCACAAGTTTCATCTTCTAGAGTTATTAAACTATTATAAACATTGATATCAGAAATGAACTACTACTTAACTATTTGCATACTTTAAAACAATCCTATTCAATAGATAAAGCTGTCCACAATGGTAGCCACTAGCCACATATGCCCTGAAAATAGTGTTTGAAATGTGGCCAGCTCAACTAAGGAACAGAATTTTCATTTTTATTTTGGTAAAATATGAAACTTGATAAACTATAATACATAATGAACATACATTTATAAATTATAGACTTTTGTAAATTGATACTTCACTATAGCCTCTGAAGCTCTTAAATTCTGCACTGAACAAAGAAATTACTTAAAATTCAAGCAGCCAAATATGCAAAATTAAAATATTTAGCAGGTCCAAGCACATACCCATATAGTTATTGCTGATCAAGACAACATATAAAAAAAGCAAACAGCCAGAATTCTTAAAAAACAAAACAAAATAAGTAAAATTGAATTTCTTAGGGGCAGCCAAGAAAACTCCATGCGAAAATTTTATAATCATATCACAATCTTATTTTCAGATCAAGCATCCAAACAGGTATATGATCTTTTCAGCAAAATACAATGCCAAGCACTATTATGGATCTGGCATTTTACCTGAAGACTTATTTTTTGTTCTCGAACCCTCAATGATAGCAGTAGAAAACAAAAGTAGCTGAAATGTGAAATAATTCCTAGAAAAATCAAGAATTAAAAAAAAATTCCAACATTAGTAAGAAGCAATTACTCAAAGAATGAAAACTCAAGGCTCATGGAATAAATTAATAAATACTTTCAGAGATTAAGATTATCTTTAACTGGTTTAAAAGAAGATAATGCTAATATTCTAGACTGCAGGTTCATGAGGTGTTACCGTACTTAAATATAACAGAATTTAGACATACTATTTAACAAAGGGAACCTGCCCGTTTTACCATAAATTAAATATACAAATAAAAACATAGGAATAACCTTTATTATTAACCTGTCTAAAATTGGACATTTCTGGCACCAGCTTTTATTCCTTTTAGAACCTTGTTATTCCAGTTTGACTAGGAATGACAAAGTATCGATGCTTTCTATAACTTAAATACAGAATTAATTACTTAAAATGTAGCTACACTTTACCTGCACTTTTAGAAGCAATGTAAAATTAGGATTCTTTTAAAAGGAGATAGAATTTACAACTCAATGACTTTTTTAATAAGTTGCACTACTGGGAATATTTTGGAAATTGACATTTTGGTACCTTCTCCAAAAAAACAACAACAAAAAAAATGAAACCCAAACTATAAATACTTTCAAAAAGACAAAATATATGAAAAAGATTCTCACTCCATATTTAAAGAGATTCAGCTTTTTGGGGGGCCTTCTTCTAACTTGTCTTTAAAAGCAAACTCAGAATGAAGTGTTATGTAAAACTAGGTTTCTAACTATAAGTAGTTATATGTCACCTAAGAAATCATTAGATTATCAAATTATTTCCCAGCTTTCAAATCAAACTAAGATTTTTCTAGGCCCCATCTTTGTCACAGATCAACAAAAAAGAAAACTCAATAATCACACTGATTTACTAAACTTCAATCAAGTATTTTCCTAAATAAGTTGTCCACATACAAAAATAACTGAAATGCTGAACAAAAATAGGATAATCTACACTTGAAACTAAAACTTCAGGTTAATTTGTCTTAAATCACTACAGAGAGAAAAACACCAAACCTGCAAAAACAAACAAAAAAACTATTATATCTACTTGATTTTGAAGCTTAATTTATTACTATATACTTTTAAAATTACTAAGTTATGAAGTTTGTAGGTTCTTACTGGCAATGAAAAGAATCAGGTAATTTGAGCAATATGATATAGCAAAAAACCAAACCAAACATATCACTCATGGCTGTAACTTAGTTCTGTGTTCAAATTCCAACCCAAATTATTTAGGAATATAATACCTACACCTACCTCACAGAGTAATGGTAAGAATTAACCTGTTAAATGTCTAGCACTGTAATCTGGCATGGAGCAGATATGTTCTGAATATTAACAATGCTGACTTTTGGCAAAAAAAAAAAAAAGACTTCCATCAGTTTGCTTTCTGCAATCTAAAATGGTAATAATGATGAAACCTGCTTGATCTGTCTCTTAGGATTGTTGTGAAGATCTAATGAGATAATGTAAATGAAGGTAGTATCATGGAAAAAGAACAGGCTTGAACTTGGGATAAGTCACAAATCTCTTTGAGTATCATTTTCTCCAAATAAATGGCAGGCCATAATATCTACATCTCACATGGTCTTTAATACTGATGATTAAAAATAAGAACTAACGTCAAAATATTTAAAAGGCACAAAATGTTAGGTGAATATAAATAAAATTTTACTAAAGCACTACTGAAATACCCTGAAAATGTCAACAATATTACAGCATGCAACAATTCATATTATATTATTACATCAAAACTATCATCAGTTTTATAAACTAGGACTCCGTATATAGTAACATTTTGTTAGAATGAATTTCAGAAGAAGTACTATAACACTAAAGTATGAGCATAGAATATAAGGCTCTTTCTCTTTTGGTGTGCAGAGTCTGTGAAATAATTAACAGGCTGACTGATAAATATTACACAAGGGTCACAATCCTATCTAAGGGGCTAGTTGATACTAAAACGGAATGTTATGTAGTAATGAAGGTTCAGTGTGGCCAGTTATTGCATACCAAAGCAGGTGGAAATTTAGGCTTTTCAGTAAAATTTCTCATTTTCAAAATACTGACAAAAAACAGTTTTGACACTGTGTAAGGCAAATAAAAGATGTCTGTGAGGCAGATGTAGACAATGCTTCATAACCTCTGTATTAAAGAAAGGGTAAATTTCATTAGGGCAGGGAACCTGGTAGGTTCTGCTTATCAAAGCATGTAACATTATGTTTTGCATGCAGTAAATCTTTGATAAATTTTTTTTAGCAACTAATGAAATAAAAGCTCTCAGGTGATTAGAGAAAACACTAAGCAACAAGTGAATAGCCAATGAACAGAAAAACTGCCCCAAAGTATGAGCTTTTGTTACTAGTGAGTTGGGCACTTTAAACTATTTGCAGTCTTGGGGACTCAGATTAATATACAGTATTAAAAAAAAATTTTAACTGTATCGTTTCCTCATTTGTAGGAAAATGAATTAAACTTGAGATCGTAATATTAGGTAAAATGAATCAGGCACACAAACTTAAATATTATATGCTTTCTCTTATATAAGAACCCAAATTATAAATAAAGAGCAAAATAAAGGTAACAGGAAGTAGGGAGATAGATCTTTCTCATACAGGAAAAGGATCAATAGATGGAGAGAAGGGGGAGGGAGGGGAGGGAAGAAGGATGAAAAATGGAATTAAGATGTGTTAAATACATGTACCAAACTCCACACGAGGAATATAAAAATTATATAGTGCACATATGTACTAATAAACAAAAGGTGTATACCAACCAATAAAAAAGTACTGAATATATGCTGTTTGCCAATAAGTACTTATAGATTTATTACCATGTATGAGTGAAATATTAAGTGTATGTATGTGCAGGCAAGGTATTAAAAATATCTACTCCCAAGATAATAAAGCAAAGTGCAAACAAGGAAAATATATCAGGAGAACTCAAAGAAAACCCCTAATTCTGACAGAATGAGAAAGAAACACATGTTAAAAGATAACAGTACTTATTAGTACTGTAGGGGAAAAAAAGGATTTATAGTAGAAATTTTGAATTAACACATTCCTGCCAGCTTGAACCACTTCCATTGGGTAGCTTGTGCTACTGGTGGTAAAAATGAATCTAATCACTTTTGTAGGTCTTTTTACTAATGAAATTAAATGACAGATGCCCGGCAGTGAGACATACAAATTATGGCCCCGTGGTGAACTTGTTAATTTGGAGGAAAGAGACCTGTCTCAGGATTATTATAAAGACTTTTCAGTTAAACTCTATTAATCTGGAACAGATTGAGGAAGAAAAAAGTGAAGTAAATGAATAAAAAAGAAACATCAAATTTACCATTTATATTATATGTATGTGTTGAATAGCTGCAGGTGACCAGCTTGAAACTGTACTGAGCAGGCTTTAGATATTACGAATTTGGCTTATGAACTTGGCTATTAAGATTATGAGTCACTCCAAGGCCTAAGTGTGAACTGCTAATTGACCTCTCCGGTGGTGTTCAGAGATACACTTTCCTATGCCACTGGTCACAATTGAGGTCTCAATGATCAATGAGGTTATGATGTTTCTATAGAAAGGAAACACTGCAGCTGAGACATTATAACTCTGTGCAGTCATTCTCTAAGATCAAACGTTAGCTAGATAATACAAGTGGCTTGTTAGCTATTACCTGCAAGATAGCACAGGTGCCTGTGACCTAGCCTTCACAAGTACACATAGTTACTCCCTTTATTTCCAACCCTGGCTCATTAAGTGCATTAGTTCTCCTATTCCCTACATGTGCCTTCCTTCACACCCCCTTGCAATGTTGTATAATCATAAATACTGACTAATCCAGAGCTCTTGGTCTTAGCCAAGACAGAGCTAAGATCAGGTGATCTTTAGCCAGGAGAGAGTTAATGATCAACTCCCAGCCCCTCAAGTAATAAACCATCATTTGTTATTCTTTATTTCTTGTTCTTTGTAATATTATTCTTTCATCCCCCGTTGTCCTCTCATCAGGCCACCAGACATAGCCCGGCAACTAGTCAGGCTATCAACCTGACAACTGGTAGGGCTATCAGCAATGACAAACGATGTACTACCATATATATATCCACTATCCAGTCTTAAGAAATCAACATATTTGTCATTATTAATAAAAAAATACAGGGAAGCAAGTGTCCAAAATTACATATAAAGATGTAAAAGCTCCAGTGTGAAGACACAATCTGAAGGGAAAAAATTACAAAAATGAAGATGAAACTAGAAGAAGCACAGGGACAAGATAATTCAGAAATCTACAGGGACAAAAGAGGACAGCAATGAGAAAAATAAACTGGAAATGAAGAATTAAGAATCAGAGAAAATGTTATCTATAGAAGATAAGAAAAGGAGATCCAATGATGTGTACCTATTGTCAAAAATATTAATATAACAATTACTTGAGAAACTCATTTGAATCCAGAGTATGAGATTAGCCTAAGCAACAGTGACCCCCACATATACAAATAATAAGAAAAATGTAAGAAAACATTACGGGGAAAAAAAGGCCTAGATTTACATATTTAAGGACACACTAAATCCAAGAAAAAACTGACCCAGAAAAATCTACACTATTAAAAACATAGTCTAAGTCAGGCATGGTGTTGCATGTCTGCAATCCCAGCACTCAGGAGGCCGAGGCATGTGGATCACTGCAAGTTCAAGGCTAGCCTGGAATGCATGCCAAACACTGTCTCAAAAAACAAACATACAAACAAAACAACAACAACAGCAACAGCAACAACATCAACAACAAAAATACCCCCAAAAATCAATCTAGTAAGTACTGCTGAAAACTTCAGATTTCATCCCCAGCACCAAAACAAAAGTTATCTTTGGACAGCCTGGCAAAATGATTAAGTCAATTATTAACAGGAAAGAAAATCAGATTGGTCTCAGATTTCTCCATAATAACATGTTACATTTACAAGTCTTTAAAAAATGCTTTTTAATAGCTCAAGTATATAAAAATCCACCCAAAATTTCATACTCTAATTATTTAAAAAAAAAATTTTTAAAGCATGCAAATAAGCAGTCTGTGGTTAAACATCTAAGAAATCTAGGCCCAGCTCAAAAGATTTTTATAAGCATGAACTTTAGCTCAGAGATACCTAGACAAACTGAAATATGACAACTGGCAGTGAGAATTGAATCTACTTAAGTGTAAAACTGAAACCAAACTGGGAACTATCATTAGATAATAACAGTGTATACTTAACAAAAGAGATGAAGGTGGAAAGGGTAGGAAGTTTCATTTGCCTGTTTCCTTATCTTTAATAACTGGATGTCAAAGGCATCATTTAAAGCTCACAAATCAAGGAGAAGTATAAAAATATTTAACCATGCAAAGTAAACACTGAGAAAATATGGTGACAAATCAGGACAGGGCTGAAGGTGTAGCTCAGTAGTAGCATGCTTGCTTATTAGTATGCTCAAAGCCCTGGGTTTGATCCCCGACATGAAGGGGAAAGAGGGAAGGAAAAAGGTAGGAGAAAACAGGGAGAAATAGAAAATATATTAATATCATCATTGCTCATAGAAATTAATAGTATTTCTGTTGAAAGATACAAGAATTAAGGCTATGACAAAGTTAAGCTTATGAAGGTAATCACTTAAAAAATTAAAATACAATTATTCCTAATTTTTAAAAAAGAATAAAAACTGATCACTTAGTGAACCATCTTTTTAAAAGCCACAAAACCAGAATATAATGACAGAATTAAAATTGGTTCACCATCTTAAGAAATGTAAATGGTCTAATCAACAGACTGAAAAAAAAAATTAGACTGGATTTCAAACAAAATCTAACCCTTCATTGTATCCAAAACAGGTACCTGACATGAAGATTCAGGAAAGATAAAGATAAAAGAAAAAACATTCATTAGACAAATAAAAACTAAAAGAAAGATAAAAAATGAAGAAACAGCCATGGCCCAATGCAGGACAACACAGCAGCTGTGCCCTAGCACAGTAGTGCCAGTTGGTACCTGACCAACTCCAATAACTCTGAGATTGTGGATTCCATCCCCTGGCCCCAACAATCCACCAACTTTTGAGCCAGCATGGGACAGCAAAGGTACCAATTAACTGACTGACCTGACTGTGGACAAGGTCAGCACTTGGGGAGAGAAGGTAAGCCTGGAGGGTCAGTAGACCCAGGAAGAAAGTACAGATATGCAGATCTGCACTAGCCCCAACAAAAGCACATAGCTATTGTAAACTACAAAAACAGCACAAGTGACTCCCTGGCAGTCTAGAGTTGGAGAAAAAACCCAGTTTAGTGCCTGTCATATTGCCACACAGAGTTTAATCAGGTGGGGTTGTTTAAGAATGTGCCACAGAACTACTGAACAACTCTACTTTAGGGTTTTCATCATTACCCTTCATTACCCTCCCACAGTGACTGAGTAAGAAACAGTGACGCGAGAGAGTTTAGAGAGTGTGGGCTAGACAGGCCCCCCCTCAGAAGTTTAAGCTCAGGCCAGGAAAGACAGGGGCTCTGCCCTCAATAGTAAGAAGCCAGGCCTAGCAGGTGTGGCTTTCAGAGGAGATGGGAACCAAAAGTGTTGGCATTAAGTCCAACAGTTTTGAACGCTCATCCTGAGGCCTATATTCAGCAGAGATCAGAAACCTGATTGCTTTTCTTATCTGCCAACATGAGTAAGGACACATCTCAGTTTAGACAGTTGCTGTAGTCTAGGATGAATGAACAGCAGGGCCTCTGGAGCAGGAAGGACACCTCTCTAACGCACAAAAGCTAGGCAGAAAAAATTGTGACTTGCTGGGTTCCAAGACTGCAGATCTGGAAAGAAACCATTCATTCAAAAATGGACAGCAATTTTTTTCTCTTTCTTTTTCATTTATTGGCTTTTGGAGACTTGGGGTTTTCTTCATTTTTTTTTCTTTTATCTTTTCTCTTTTTTTCTTTTCTTTTTGTCCTTTATTTTACTGTTTTTCTTCTTTTTCTTGTTCAATCTTTTTTCTTACAGTTATCTAATACCATTAATTTCAGTCCTCAATAGGATCCCCTATGTCACTTTTGGCTCCTCCTTCCCATCTTCCATTAATTTTTCAAATTTTACTTTTCTCATTCTCTGGTTTCCTACCTCCTCTATTTTTACTATATAATCATTAACATGTTCCTGTTGGCTTAAATCACTAGTGGTACATGCATGACTGTCCCACCAGGCAACTTGTACCACTGGTGATGAAAACAGATCTAATCACTTTTATCACAGCCTTTTTACAAAGAAAATTAATAAAAAGTTTATAAATGCACGGAATCTAGCTAGTTGCTTAAATCTGAATAATTACTGCCCAAATATAAATATTAATGCTATTCATCCCAATTAAAAATTATATTACTCAATAACTTCATTAAATTAAAAGAAATATATATTCAGAATAATTTCTCAATAACTACACTGATACCTTGGTTCACAAACCAATTGTTTGTAAACAATTCCATTCACAAACAGAAGCATTTGGCAAACTTGTTTTTGTTTGCCAACTCTGCATCAAGTGACAAACATGACTGTGGCCATCTTTCCCACACAAACACAAATGTAGCCATCTTCTCCAAAAATCACAGAACAAATTAAGTTCATGAATCAAGGTATCACTGTAATTATTTAAATTTTAACAAAGAAATCTTAAAAGTACCCCATGCAGTTGCAACTGCTGCACCATAAATTAGCTTTATTACAATTTTTAATACTATTTTAATATTTTCCTTAAGGAACTGTAATATGATGATATGTGGTCTGCTAAATCATCCTTTCTTAAATTACTGTAATCAAAGAACCCCTGAGAAGCAGTACAAGTTACTTAGTGGCACAGTGATAAATATACCACCAGTGTTCCAAGCCACCCAATGGGACAGTCAATTCAAATCAAGAGCCACCCAGCAGCAAGACAGATGAATTACAACCCCATCATGAATATGTTAAGCTTTATGAATCTTTAGATAGCTGCTACTGTTGAATACTATTCTGTTGTTAGTGGAGGTAAAGTTGTTCATTTAGTAGACACTTACTGTAGGTCTATTTGGTTTGTCAAATTGTTTATACTATAATTATTGATCTCTTTTCTATAGTTAACATGTTCTTGTTTGCTTGAACCACTGGTAGTACATGTATGATTGTTCCATCTGGCAGCCTATACTCTGATGAGACTATCCCATCAGAGGGACAGTTATGCAGATGGGACAGTTACGCAGATACCACTAGTGGTTCATGCTGATAGCAACGTAACATATTCAAATCACAGCCAACTGGCAGTGAGACATTCGAATTATGACCCTGTCATGAATGTGTTAAAGGCGGTACATTATTGGATTTTGGGTATGACAATATCCAGGTTGTCTTTGATGCCATTATTGTTGCTGCTCTTCACTACCACACCATAGCCAAATTGACAAGAGTTGTTGCAGTTAATTGGTTTTCCCTGTATGCCAATATTTGGATTGCCTTTGTATCATTAACAATACTGCAGCCCATTCCTGGAGAACTGGCCACAAGGTCAAATATGCTACAACCTCCACTCACAAATAAATGAAGGTAGTCAGTTTCTGGGATAGAAGAAGAGGACTATAGTTAGCCTCATCCAGAGTACATCACCAAAAACCAGACAATAAAGAGGTCTCCATACAAGCTGAAAGTCTTCTACTATAATCAATTAGCAGGTCTCAGCACAAAAAGGCTCCAAAACCTCCTAACTCCCCCAAAGCTAATAGATGGGGCAGGGAGGTAGCAGAAATCAAAAGCCTACCAAATTATTCAATGCAACCAAATTATTAAAACACAAACAAATTATTCAAAAGGATAACAGTAGAGACAAAAACAAAACAAAAACAACAAGAAAAATACAGACGGATAAGGTGCTTGGCAGCTTCAAAGAAGATATAACTGAACAGATAATTGACATAAAATAACAATCAGTGAGTCTACAGAAGACACTAATAAAAAGCTAACTGAAATAAAACAATACAAAACATGAATGTCTACTGTAGAAAACAACCAGGTCCATGAAAAGATACCAAACAGAAACTCAACACATTAAGAATTCTATTCAAAGTATGGGCAGCAGAAGCAACCACTGTGAGGACAGAGGGTCAGAAACAGAAGACAGGATTGTAGTCAGTGACCATTATTGAGAAGTAACTTAGAAACAAAAAAATGAATATGAAAAATAGATCTGACAGCTGTTGGAAATATAAGGCTAATCTATAATTAACTAAAATTAGTGAAAAATCAGAAGATAGCACAAATGGGAAAAAAAAACCAAACCCCAAAACCAAAAAAACCCCTGTTAACAGAAATAATGGCAGAGAACTTTCCAAATATGGGAAAAGAATTTAACATAAAGGTAAGTGATACATGTAGAATCTGAAATAACCCAAGATCAGAAAAGAACTTCTCAAATGATATTTCATACTCAAAATCCCAGAAGTTCAACACAAGAATAGAATCTTAAAAGGTTTTAGAAAAAAACATCCAATCACTTATAATGGTTAACCCACTTGAATTACAGCAGACTTCTCAGCATAAACCTTAAAAGTAAAATGAGCCTTCAAGTGAAGTGTTCCAAATCCTAAAAGAAAACAACATCCAACCCTGACTGATATATCCTGTGAAACTAATGTTCAAAACTGATGGTGAATGCTGGGACACCAGCAGCATGGGCACACAGGCCACAGCCAAAGGCCTGCCTGGACACCATCTGTAAGGGTGTCCAGGCCCCAGCCAGAGGCCCGCAGGGAAAGCAGCACAGTGGGAATCCAGAAGGCCATCATTCTGAGCCCAGGAATTAGTGCAGTGGTGAGCAGCAGAGAGAAGGCTCTCACTCTCTGAGGCTTGTTGAGAACTGAAGCCCACTGGGAGAGCAAAGAGTCACCTCAAGAAAGGCTCAAAAGACTACAGCAGCTAGTGAGTTGTTGGGGTCAACACCTATCAAAACCAGACTTCTTGGGGGAAAGGGCGGCTCGAACCTGCAGTAGAACTGTGCAGAGTTCAAACCCGAAGGAGGTCTAGGAGCTCAATTCCAGCCTCACAGCCAGAAAGCAGCCTGAACTTCAGTGGATGATGGCTGGCTTGCTGAGATCAGTTGACACAAATCTGTACACTACCCACATTGTCCAACGGGGACAAGAGAGACACACCTTGAAGGAGATATATTTTCCTTCTTTTCTTTTCTCCTCCTTCTTCATTCTTGCCTTTCTTATTTCCGTTTTTGTCATTTTTTCTTGATTGTTCTTATTTTTATAAGAGCAAGAATACAGTTTCTGTTTTTTCTGTTGATGTTAGTTTGTTCTGTTCTTGTTTCTGTTCCTTCCTTCTCTCTTTACCAGTTTCCCAAGGTTCACACAATCTTCCTGTGTCCTCTACCCTTACCTTTAACCTTTCCCTCTCCTTCTATTTCTCTACACCCCCAACTCCTTCTACATCTCTCCAGAAGGCAAATTTGCTATATTGTTGCTTACTGCAAATATATTTCTGGATGGTTCTACATTGACATATAACCACAAGTCTGGTTCATGCAGTCAAAGGTGGTGGATAAATAGATACAACAGTTTGTCATTTTCTAGGCTGTTTGATGCTATTGTTGATGCTGATTGTATTACTTTGGCCACAGTGACGTGATTGTTCTAGTCAGTTGTCCTTTCTGGTATACCAAGACTGAGACTGACTAAGGGCCATTACAGACTCAAAACCCAGAGGGCAACTAAACCTGGAAGACAATCCAAGAAGTAGCCATTCCTTGGTTCTAAATACTCGCAATAAGCAATTTACAAGTAGCAATCCAGGAATTAAACCAAAAACATCATCAACAACAAAAAAAGTAGAAATTAGAAGTCACCTAAATAAGACTGAAAACCAAACTTCCAGATCCCGAAAGGCAACTCCAAGGGACAATGAGATAGAACACTCCAAAATTCAACCACCTGGACTCCCTGAACTGACAATGAAAGTGGATCTGGAAAAAATTAAATCAGAAATGATTTCTCAGATAACAACAGAGATGGTGTCCATAGTGAAAGACATGATTAATAACGCTAGAGCAGACACAGATTAAAAAAAAAAAAAAAAGGAGCTGAGAAAATGATGAAATCCTAGCATAGGAAAGAAATGGAATCCATAAAACAAATTAAAATATCCAGGAGATTAAAAACTCCATTTAAAGTTTACTCCCCCCAAAACAAACAAACAAAAAAAACAAAGTTTACGCAGCAGAATGAGCCAATGTGAGGACAGAATATCAGACATAGAAGACAGGATTGTGATTGGTGATCAGGAAAAAAAGATTTCTTAAAAATAGCAAGGGACAAAAAGAAATCAATCCAGCAGCTGCTAGATGATGCAAAGAAGAACAACATAAGACTGATCAGAGTTAATGAAAAAACAGGAGATAGTGCAAATGACATTCAAAAACTGTTCACAAAAGTAATGGCAGAAAACTTCCCAGGCAGGGGAAAAGAATTTGACATACAGATAAGTGAGGCATATAGGACTCCAATTAGCCATGATTTAAAAAAAAAAAAAAGTACATCTAGGCATATAAAAGTCAGGATTCAAGAAATCCAACAGAAGAACAAAATTTTACAAGCAGTTAGAGACAAATCACATACAAAAGAAAGCCCATCAGAATCACAGCAGACTTCTCAACACAAACTCTAAGTCAAGAACAGCCTGGAGTGAAATATATGAAGCTCTAAAAGAAAACAACCTCCAATGCAGACTGATGTACCCTGCAAAACTATCTTTCAAAATCGATGAAGAAATAAGATACTTTCATGACAAAGAACATCTGAAGAACTTCATGAATACCAAACCAGCACTCCAAAATATTTTTAACAATATCCTTGGAAAAAACGAGGGTCACAACCACACGAAGAACAGAATGAAACCATCAGGCAAGACAAGCAATTAAATGCCAAGAGGGAGGGAATTCAACAACAAGAAAAGATCATGACAAAGAGAAGTAAATACATATCAGTTATAACCATCAATGTTAATGGTCTCAATTCACCAATCAAAAGAAATAAGACTAGCAGAATGATCAAGAAGATCCAACAATATACTGCATACAAGAAACACATTTAGTTCAAAAAGAAACTCACAGACTGAAAGTTAAAGGGTGGAAAACAACACTCTACGTGGTAGGAACCCCGCAAAAAAAGCAGAAGTAGCTATCCTATTTGCAGACAAAATGGATTTCAAACCAAGACTAATTAAGAGACACAAAGGAGGTCACCGCATCCTTGTAAAGGGAACAATCCAAGAAGAAGAGATGACAATCATAAATAAAAATGCCCCAAATACTAGTGCACCCAGCTATATAAAATATTAAAAATATTTGAAAAATCAAATAAGCACTAAAACAATAGTAGTGCAGGACCTCAATACCCCACTATCACAAATAGATCAACTGAAAAAAAAAAAAAACCCAAAAAATCAACAATGAAATACTAGAATTCAACCAAACTCTTGAACAAATAGACTTGACAGATGTTTATAGTGTTCCACCTGACAAAATCAGAATACACTTTCTTATCAGCTACACACAGGTCATCCTCCAAAAGAGACCACATACTTACTCATAAAACATGTTTAAGTCAATGCAAAGAAACTGAAATTATCTCCTGTATATTATCAGATCATAGTGTGATGAAATTGGAGATCAACAGCAAAAGAAACCACAAGAACTCCATAAACAATGGAAATTGAACAACATGCTCGTGAACAGCCAATGGGTCACATAAGAAATTAAAGAAGAAATCAATTTCTACAATTAAATGATAATGACAAAACAACATTTCAGAACTTATGAGAAACAATGAAAGCAGTCCTATGAGGGAAATTCACAGCAGTGAATACCCATATTAGGAAAACAGAGTGAGCTCAAATAAACAACCTAATGCTGAACCTCTAGCTTCTAGAAAAAGAAGAGCAAGACAAACCCAAAACTCATACAAGGGAGGAAATAATAAAGATCAGAGCAGAAATCAATGCGGTGCAGACTAAGAGAATGATACTAAAAAAAAAAAAATCAATGAAGCAAAGAGTTGGTTCTTTGAAAGGAAAGAAAAAACAACTGATAAACCCTCAGCCAATCTTATCAAAAAAAAGAAAAAGGAAAGAAAAGAAAAGGCCCAAATTCATGCAATTAGGAATAAAAAGGGTGAAATTACAAGGGACCCAGGAGAAATCCAGAGGATCATCAATACCTACTTTGACAACCTATACACCAATAAGATGAAAAATACAGAAGAAACAGGAAGATTTCTAGATACATACGAATTACCAAAGTTCAAAGAAGAAGACTTAAAATTCTAAACAACCCAATATCAATCAAGAAATTGAAACTGTAATTAAAAACTTACCAAAAACCTTTTAAAGAAAAGCCCAGGTCCTGATGGGTTCACTGCTAAATTCTGCAAGACATTTAGAGAAGAACTATTGCTACTGTTTAAGCTCTTCAGTGAAACTGCAAGGAAAGCAATACTCCCAAATTCATTCCTGGAAGCAAGCATCCCCTTGATCCCCAAAGCAGAGAAAGACCCAACTGAAAAAGAGAACTACAGGCCAATCTCCCTAATGAACATAGACACAAAAATCCTCAATAAGATACTGGCAAACACAATGCAGAAGATCATAAAAAAGGTCATACACCCTGACCAAGTGGGATTCATCCCAGCGATGCAGGGATGGTTCAACATATGCAAATCAATAAATGTAATAAACTATAACAGAACCAAGGACAAAAACCATATGATAGTTTCAACAGATGCAGAAAAAATGTTCGACAAAATTCAACACACATTCATGATAAAATCGTACAAAAAATTAGAATAGGGAGTCTTTATCTCAGTCTGATAAAAGCCACCTATGAAAAACCAACAGCCAATATCATACTAAATGGTCAAAAACTGAAATCCTTCATGCTAAAATCAGGAACAAGACAAGGATGTCCACTATCACAATTCCAGTTCAATATAGTTCTGGAAACATTAGCCTCAGCAATTAGACAAGAAAAAAAGAAAGAAAAGGAATCAAGATAGGAAATGAAGGAGTTAAATTGTCATTATTTGCAGATGACATGATACTCAATACAGAAGACTCCCAAAATTCCACCAAAACTCTTCTAGACTTAATAACTAAATTCAGCACAGTAGCTGGATACAAGGTCAACACACAAAAATCAATAGCGTTCCTGTATACGAACAGCAGACACTGAGAAAGAAACTGGAGAAACAACTACGTTCACAATAGTCTCCAAAAAAATGAAATACCTAGGAATCAATCTAATGAAAGAAATCAAAGACCTCTACTCTGAAAACTACAGCACTCTGAAAAAAGAGACTGAAGAGGATAACAGAAAATGGAAAGACATCCCTTGTTCCTGGGTAGGAAGAATCAATATAGTGAAAATGGCCATACTTCCAAAACTGTTATATAGATTCAAAGCAATCCCAACTGAAATTCCAACAGCATTATTTCACAGAACTTGAGAAAATAATCCAAAAACTCATTTGGAACCAGAAGAGACCTAGAAGAGCAAAACCAATTCCAGGTAACAAAGATAAGGTAGGGGGTATCACAATCCCCAACTTGAAACTATACCACAAAGCTACTGTTATAAAAACATCATGATGAGCGGGGATTTAGCTCAGTGGCATCATGACTGCCTGGCAAGCACAATGTCCTCAGCTGAATTCCTAGTACAAAACAAAACAAAACAAAAACAAAACCCGCCATGGTAATAGCAAAGAAACAGACCCGAGGATCAACGGAACAGCTTAGAAGATGCAGAACCAACTCCAGACATACTCAGCCACTTCATCTTTGACAAAGGAGCCAAACATCCTCGCTGGAGGAAAGATAGACTCTTTAATAAATGGTGCTGGAAAAAGTGGGCTTCAATTTGCCAAAAATTAGAACTAGACCTGTATCTCTCACCATGCACTAAACTAAAATCAAGATGGAGTAAAGATCTAAATATTAAAACAGAAATACTAACCTGTTGGAAGAGAGGTTAGGTAGAACTCTTGAAGACACTGATGTAGGAAAAGACTTTATGAATAAAACCTCAGGTGCACGTGAACTACCAAAAGAAATCAACAACTGGGATCTCTTATTAAAAAGCTTCTGCACAGCAAGATAAACCACTAACAGAGTGAAGAGACAACCCACAATGTGGGAAAAATTTTTTTACCAGCTATTCCTCAGACAAAGGTCTGCTATCTAGAATATATAAAGAACTTTTAAAAAAATCAGACCTCCCAAATTTAAAGACCCAATCCAAAAATGGGCATCTGAAATGAATAGACATTTCACAGACAAGTAAGTAGAAACAGCAAATAAACATATGAAAAAATGCTCAACATCACTGGTCATCTGAGAGATGCAAATGAAAACAACACTGAGATTCCACCTCACTCCAAAAAAAATGGCTGCTATCAAGAAATCAACCAATAACAAATGCTGGCGGTGTTGTGGGGAAAAAAGGAACCCTTCTCCACTGTTGATGGGAGTGTACACTGGTGCAATCACTGTGGAAGACAGTATGGAGATACTTCAAAACACTAGGATTAGAGGTCCCATTTGATCCAGGTTTCCCCTGCTGGGTATCTTACCAAAAGAATTAAGCATCATACCACAGCAATATATGAGCATCCATGTTTATAGCGGCACAATTTGTGATAGCTTAAACTTGGAAACAGCCCAATTGCCCATCAAATCGGTAAAGTGGATAAAGAAAATGGGTTTTTTAAAAATATAAAATGGAGTACTACACAGCCATAAAGAATGAGACATTAGAGACATTTATAGCTAAATGGATGCTCATTGAGGCCATACTCTTACATGAAATAAATAGGACACACATATGTAAATAGCAAACAGTTTCTCTGGTGTGAGAAACTCAAAGTGTAAATGAGGATCAAAATGTATAATAAATAATGTGAAATAGGAAGAAAAGGTCCAAAGGGGAAGCGGGAGGAGGAAGGAAAGAAGGGAAAGGAAGTTCGATCCCTGGAACCAAAAAAACAAAAACAAAACAAGAAGGGAAAGGAAAATATATGAGAAAAGGAAAAAACAAAAACAAAGTCTTTGTAAACAGGGAGGAGTGGAGGGGTTGAGGGGAGGACAGAGGAATGGGGAAAAAAGTAAGAAATAAAATATATGATGTAAAAGAAAAAATTCCCAATGATGAATGTCATCATATTGTATACCTAAAATGTACCAAAAAACTTAATGAATTAAAAAAAACTGATGGAGTAATAAGATACTTCCATGACAATGAGCACCTAAAGAAATCCAGGACAACCAAAGCAGTACTCCAAAAAATTCTCAACGATACCCTAGAAACAGACAATGAAATGAGCAATGCTAAAAAAATCTAATACAGTGAATACAACAGGTAGGTTGAGTAGTTAAGTAGAAGGGAAAGAAAAGGAATCAAATGGAAAAATAATGTAATGACAGGAATAAGTAAGTCAATACCTCTCTGTACTAACTGCCAATATAAATGGTCTAAATTCCCAATCAAAAAACACAGATGAGCAGAACTCATCAATAAACAAAACCCAAGGATATGCTGTATACAAGAAACACATTTATATCAAAAGAAATCAACAGATTGAGCCGGGGTGCTGGGGCGCTCTCAGCATGGCAGTGTTTTCTGGTCCTGCCGCGCCAATTCTGTCTCTGAATCCCCAGGAAGAAGGCGAATTTCAGAAGGAAGTGGAGCAGGTTCGGCGTCGCGTGACCCAGCAAAAAAAACAAGAGCAAAAAAAGAAAGAAGAACTTACGCCTGGAGTAATTTTTGTGGGTCACCTACCTCCAGTACTTTTTGAATCCCAGATCAAAGAATATTTCTCCCAATTTGGCAATATTACAAGATTCAGACTGTCCAGAAGTAAAAGGACTGGAAATAGCAGAGGCTATGCCTTTGTGGAGTTTGCATCTGGGGATGTTGCCAAGATAGTGGCTGAAACGATGCACAACTACCTCTTCGGTGAAAGACTCCTGGTCTGTCGTTTTATGCCGCCCAAAAAGGTACATAAAGATCTTTTTAAAGGCTGGCAAGTTCCATATCATCATCCAGTATACCCAGCAGTGAAACAGTATAATCATAAGCGGACACTTCTACAAAAGTTGCGGATGGAAGATTGCTTTAAAAAGAAAGAAAAATTACTAAGGAAGAAATTAATTGCAAAAGGAATTGATTATAATTTTCCTTCAATAGTTTTATCTACCAAGAAGAAAGAGGTTTCAGACAAAAAAGAGATTTCTGTAAAAAAGAATAAGGCTTCAGGCATACCTAAGAAGAAGAAGAAAAGGGTTTCAAAAGGCTCTTTTGTCACTCCCAATAAGACTGTGGATAGCCAGAGTGCCACACCAGTTTGTACACCAACATTTTTGGAGAAATGAAAATCTTAAGTGGCTGAAATGAATGATGATAAAGATGATGAAATAGTCTTCAAACAGCCTGTATCCAGTGTAAAGGAAACACCAGAGACTCCAACACCCACTCATTCAGGGGAAAAAAGACAAAGGTGAAGAAAAAGCAAACAGTGATTTTGAATGTACTGTGTGCAGCATACCTTACAAGAAACTGTGATTTGTTGTAAGGGCTGACTCCTGTATTACACTAGATACAACCAAATCAACTATTAAGACCTTCAGAGGAAAAACATACTGATTGTTTCAGATCTGTAAGGAAAGCAGTGAGTAATTTTGGCTTATCTGCCCTTGATGAGATCTGGGGAACATTGCAGCCTGCAGTGCAGGCTCACAGTGCCTTTGTCCTGGTCTCCTACTTTTGTGTTTAGCTCCCCTTGGTTTACCTTGCCTATACGTCACTGTTGACTGCAGGTTGAAGTACTGAAGGGTTGTGGCCTTTTGCCACCAGCAAATGAAGTTCATCAGTTTTGCTTGAAAAAAAAGAAAGAAATCCACAGACTAAAAATCAAAGGATGGAAAACAACATTACATGCAATGAGAACCCAAAAAGCAGGACGATCTACTGTCTTTTCAGACAAAATGGATTTCAATCCAAAACTAGTTCAAAGAGATAAAGAAGGTCACTACATATTTGTTAAGAGAACAATTCAATGAAAGAGATAATATAAATATATATGTATTGAACACCAGGCATGCCCAACTTCATAAAATAAACACTGTTGGACATAAAAGATCAGATAAACATCAATACAATTGTAGTGGGGGACTTCAACACCCCACTGTCATAATTAGATAACTAGACCAAAAAACAATCAACAAAGAAATAATGAGAGTTGAACCAAACCTTTGAACAAATGGACTCAATAGCTATTTACATAATGTTCCACCCAAAACAACACAATAGATATTCTTCGCAGCAACACATGTAACTTTCTCCAAAACAGACCACACACTAGCCAATAAAGCATGATTAATAAATGCAAATAAACTGAAATTATCCCATGCATATTATCAGCTCATAGTACAATAAAACTAGAAATCAATGGCAAAGAAACAATACAAATTATGTAAACATATGAAAATTAAAGAATACTACTCTTGAATAATCAATGGGTCACACAGAAAAATCAAAGAAAGACAGTTCCTAGAATTAAACAATAACGGCAGTACAACATACTAGAACCTTCAAGACACAATGAAAGCGGTCCTAAGATGGAACTTTTTTTTTTTTAAGATGGAACTTTATAGGTATGAATGCCCATATCAGCAAATGAGACTGAGCCCAAATAAATAACTTAAGGATGTACACTTCAAGGTCCTAGAAAAACAAAAACACTCCAAATTCAAAGTCAGTACAAGCTAAGAAATTATAAAGATCAGAGCAGAAATCAATGAAAACAATACAAAGAATTGATAGATCAATGAATCAAAGAGTAGTTTCTTCAAAAGAATAAACAAAAGACAAACCCATAAAGGTCTTAGCAAAAAAAAGGAAAGGAAAGAACAAATAAATGTAATTAGCAATAGGAAAGGTTAGCTGGGCATAGTTAGCTGAATTACATGCCTGTAATCCCAGCACTCAGAAGGCTGAGGCAGGAGGACTATTACAAATTCAAGACCAGCCTGGGCTACATAGTGAGTTCAAGGCCAGCTTGAACTACATAGCAAGTTCCCATCTCCAAAAGAAGATTGAATAAGTAAATGAAATAAAATAGAAAGAAAAGAAATGAGCAAGGTGAAATCACAATGGATACTGCCAAAACACAGACTGTTTCAACTACATCAGAAGCCTGTCCTAGATACAAAGAATTATCAAAAGTTAACCAAGAAGATATAAAACCCTGAATAATTCAATTATAGTCAGTAAAACTGAAGCAGTAATTTTTAAAAAACCTTCCAACTAAGAAAATCCCAGGTCCAAATGGACTGACTACTGAATTCTTTAAGAACTTTAGGGAAGATCTAATACCAATACTCCTCAAACTAATGAAATTGAAAGGGAAGCAGTATTCCCAAAGTCATTTCTGAAAGCTAGCATTACCCTGATTCCAAAAGCACACAAGGACCCAACTGAAAAAGAGAACCAGGGACTAATCTCTTTAATGAATACAAATGCAAAAATCCTCATCAATATAGTGGCAAACAAACTTCAACAAATCATTAAAAAGATATCTCATGGACTCAAGGATGATTCAACATATACAAATCAATAAACATAATACATCACATAAATAAAAGCTTGGACAAAATCATACGATTATGTCAACAGACACAGAAAAAGCCTTTGACAAAATCTAACATTCATTCATGACAAATACTCTGAAGAAAATAGGTATTGAAGGACTTTATCTCAATTTGATAAAGGCCATTTATGACAAATCAACTAGCCAACATCATATTAAATGGGTAAAAACTGAAAGCCTTTAAAATCAGGAACAAGGCAAGGATGTCCACTATCACCACTCCTGTTCAATACAGTATTCGAAACATTAGCAAGAGCAATTAGGCAAGAAATAGAAATAAAAGGGGTATGTATAGGAAAGGACAAAGTCAAATTATTATTTGCAGATGACTTGATCCTCTACTTAGAAGACAAAAAAAAAAATCCTCCAAAGACTTAGAAATAATAACCAAATTCAGTAATATAGTAGGATATGAAACCAACACAAAGAAATCAGTAGCATTCCTGTACACTAATGAGAACGAAATTAGGAAAAAAATACTATTTACAATAGCACCAAGAAAAATTAAATACTTATGACCTAAGGAAAAATTAAATACTTATGACCTTATAACCTAAGGAAGTGAAATACCTGTACAACAAAAACTACAACATTGTGAAAAAAGAAATCAAAAAGGACATCAGAAAATGGAAAGATATCCCCTGTTCCTATAAGCCAGTGATGATAAACTTTAATTTAGAGCTTTCAATGATACAAACAGCCCACTGTGGCATGCGTGCCACTACTACAGGCAGAACCAAAATTGTCAAAATGGCCATACTTCCAAAATTGATATACAGATTTAAAGCAATCTAATCAAAATACAATACCATTCTTTATAGAACTGGAGAAAATAATCCTAAAATTCATATTAAACCAGAAGAGACCCAGAATAGCAAAAGCAATATTACAAGGCTTATAGTTATAAAAACAGCATGGTACTGGCACAAAACCAGACGTGAGGATCAATGGGACAGAACAGAGGATGCAGAAACAACCCTAAGCACATTCAACTATTTGATCTTTCATAGAGAGGCCAAAAACATAAACTGGAGGAACCATAGCCTCTTTAATAGTGTTGGGAAAACTGGCTACCCACTTGCAGAAGATTGACTCTAGACTCATATCTTTCACTATGTTCTAAACTGAAATCAAAATGGGTCAAAGAACTAAATGTTAAAACAGAATTACTCAAACTGCTAGAAGATAAAATAGGTAAAACTCTTGAAGTCATAGGAGTAGGCAAGGACTTTCTGAACAGAACCCTAGTTACACAGGAAATAGTACCAAGAATCAACAAAAATGATCATATCAAATTAAAAAGCTTCTATAACACCAAAAGAAACAACCAACAAAGTGAAAAGTAAACCTATAAAATGGGAAAAAGATTTTGCCAGCTATTCCTTGGTCAAGAGACTAGTATCTAATCTATACACAGAACTTAAAATAATCAGACCCCCTCCAAGTAAAAGACTCAATCAAAAAATGAGCAACTGAAATAAACAGACACTTCTTTGAAGAAGTACAGATGGTCAATAAATACCTGAAAACAATGTTCATCATCTATGGCCATTACAGAAATGCAAATTAAAACATTAAGATTCTATCTTAGTCCAGACAGAATGTCTATCATCAAGAAATCAAATAATAACAATGCTGGTGAGGCTGCAGGAGAAAAGGAACCCTGCTTCATTGCTGATAAGAATGTAAATTAGTACAACCACCATCAAAGTCAGTATGGAAATCCCTCAGAAAGCTAAAACTAGAAATTTCACTTGACCCAGCTATTCCCCTTCCAGGTATCTTCCTAAAATAGTTAAAGACATCATATTACAGTGATACATGCATACTCATGTTTATAGCAACAAAACTCTTTTAACAGGAAATCTTGGAAGATGCCTCTATGTCCATCAACAGATGCATAAAGAAAATGTGGTATTTACAGATAATGTAGAACTAGTGGGCCATAAAGGATAAATTTGAGTCATTTGTAGGAAAACAGATGTACCTGGAGACCATAATGATAAGTGAAATAAATTAGACACACAAACTTATATATTGCGTGGTTTCTCTTACATGTGAAACCTAAAATACAAATAAAGAGCAAAATACATGATAGATAAAAGGAAGGACACAGAATTTTTTCAAATGAGAAGGGGATCAAGATGGTGAGAAAGGGAGGGAAGAAGGGGTGTGTGATGAAAAGAAATTGAGATGTTTTATGCGCATGTACCAACTGCCCCTCAAAAAAGTAATCATTATGTACTGCAAACACGTATTAGTAAAAATTACAAACTGAGGCAAAGGGGAAGTGGGAGGGGCAGGGGAAAGGAAAGAAGGGAATGGAATTAGTATGAGAAAATGAAAAAATGGAAACAAAGTCTTTGTAAATAGGGAGGGATGGAGGGGTTGAAGGGAGGGCAGGGGAATGGGGAAAAAAAATAAGAACCAAGAGTAAAGGTGCAAATTTCCAATGATGAATGTCATTCTATTGTATACCTAAAATGTACCAATAAAAATTAAAAAATACAAACTGAAAAAAATATATAGAAAACAATGTATCAGCCTAATAAAAACTAAACGAAATGAATGAATTATATATATAGTCTTATTATGATGTAAAGTTGAATCTAAGGAAAAGTTTTTAAAGCAGACAGGAGCTTTCATAATACTGAAAAATGCAATTTACACCCAAGTAATAATAACTGTAAATGTTTATACCCAATAACAGCATCAACATTCATGAAGCAAAAAAAGTCTATGCGCTATACAGAAAAATACAAACATTACTGGTACTAGACTTTAATTCACCTTGGCCCATGGGAGAGCAAGTGAACCTTAAATGGATATTAAAGAACATTTAAACTGACCATGAATATTGAACATCTGCCAAAACTGATCATGTATTAGGAACGAAAATCATGGTAAATTTAAAAAATGTAGAAATAATACAAACAACATTCTCTTACGAAAATGCAGCAGAACTAGAAAACAAATGGCAAGACCACGGTGAGAGCAGTAATGGTTAACCTTTTTAGAGCTTTTAATTATACCAACACCCCACTGTAGCAAGCATGCCACAGGTTTGCCATCACTGGTATAGTTTCTCAACATTTGTATATTTAAAGATATTATCACATAACTTTCGTGTTAAAGAAGATATCCCAGGGCTGGGGATGTAGCTCAATGGTATAGAGCCCCTGGGTTCAATTCTGTGTAATGAGTCACCCCCAAAAAAAGTGACAATAATAAAAACAGTATTTATCAAAACCTATGGAACAGAGTTAAAACATCTTTAGAGAAAAATTCATAGCTTGCATACTTAAGCTGAAAAATAAAGATGAAAGTAAATAAATCAAGTAATATCCTCAACAAATTAAACTCAAAAAAAGCATGCCCCAGGAAAGCAAAAGAAAGCAACTGTTAGCTAACAATAAAAAGGTTAGCGAGGTACAAACACAAATATGTAAATTAAGAATAAATTGGGAGTCAGGTTCCTGTATCCTAGCACTCAGGAAGGCTGAGACAGGAGGACTGAAAATTCAAAGTCCTGCCTGGTCAACTTGAGAGATTCTGTCTCAAAATAAAAAACTAAAAGGGCTGGGTGTGTAGGTCAGAGGCAGAGCGCTTCTGAGTTCCCCAGTATGGCAAAAAAGGACAGATTGAGGGAACAATCACATTATGATAGAAAGTAAATATCATTAGAGATTTCTTTGGTCAGTTTTATGAGGCAATGAGGCTGATCGTTTTCTATAAAGAAAACTGATTAAAGACAGAAATTTGTCAGACATTAGTTTCCAAAGTAAAATAAATAGTTGTTTAAGCGGGATCCTTCAAAAAAAGATAAGGTCTAGACATTGCCACAGGGAATTATACCAACTCTTTAAAAGTATATGATTGAAATCCTATTTATATTTATATATTTCCAGAACATAGAAATAAAGTTTCCTAAATTATTTCTTTCTGAAGTAAACATAACATTAAATATGACTCAAGAAAGATAATTTTACCTGCCAATACATTTCCAGCACTCTGTTAAGGGTGAAACAGTAGACATGATCGAAAAGAAATAAAAACCCTGATAAAAATGTCAACTATTATCTTAATGTAACATTATTCTAGACACAGCAGCCAAAACAAGTAAAAGAATTTCAAAGTATAAACATTTTCAAATAGGAGATAAAATAATCTTTATTTCTACATATGATTATATACTTGGAAAACCACAGATTATGAAAAAACTTACAAAAAAACCTCAATGAGAGGTTAGACATTTTCTTAATAAGAGAAATCAAAGACCATTACTTCTACAAATAACAATGTTTTATGATATTTAAAAATAAACTAAGACATGTATAATGCACTCTATAAAGATGCCTTAAGACATTGGGGGGGGGGAACAAAGTGGGAGCAGGTAAACCATCTTCTTACATAGAAAAGCCTAATGCCAAGTCAATCATAATCTGTAACTGAATGTGACATTTACTTTAAAAACACCAAGAGACCTACCCTACTATAGGATCTAACATTGTGTTGCTACATATTTACCTACTGATTTTAAAAATATGCTTACACAAAAACCTACACTTATGTATTTATGACAGCTTTGTTTGTAATTGCCAAAAACTACTGGAAGCACCCAAGATTTCCTTTCATAAGTGAAGGTATAAACAAAACTGTGGTATATAAAGGAATGTTATTCCAAGATAAAAATAAGTGAGTTATCAAGTGCAAAATGATATGGATGTAGTGAAATAAAAGAAGCCAGCAGAGTGGCTGTCAGAGGTACATTCTGGGAGTGAAGAAGAGTAAGATACAGGAAACAATATTTTACAGTGGTGATTCTATTTTGTATGATCCTTTATGAATATGTGATGCTATGCTCTGTCAAAACATTGAAATTTATACCATAAAATGTACTTTAATGCCTGCAAATTAAAAACTGATGAAATTATAAGATTGAGAACAAATGTTATAAAATAATCTAACTGTAGTGCAGTTGCATGAAACAACCTTGCTGAATTAGAAGAAAAACGCGATGGCCTTTAATTTAACTTTGGAAATGAGTGGAGTGCATAAAACTGAAGGGCAATAAATTATACATAAATACTGGAAAAGAGATTTTTATTTCAAAATTAGACAATTCTAAAGTTCACAGAGGAAATACCAACCAAAAAAGGACAGAAATATTTAGACAAAAGAAAACTGAAGAGAAGAATGCCTGAATATTGGGACAAGGTATAAAAACTAACCTGACAAGAACAGAATGAAACTGAAACAGGACTAAGCATTTAGATCAATAGAAGAGAAAAAGATGTCCAGAGCTAGACCCAAGTATCTATGAAAATGTAATATATGGTAATTATCAGAAATACAAACATCCCTGACAAATCAAGGATACATAATCCCACAGATATATACATTCAAACATATGTACGTATATGTATATATACATATACACATTGAAACACCCAGAACAATTTAAAAGTCCATCTATAAGAAAATGTGGTGTATTTACCTATGAAATATAAAGTAATTGTAAGGAAGAATGATGAAGTTCATTTGGAGTGACTGCCAACATATATAACGAAAAACATTCAAAACTATGCACAGCATGGCATCACTATGTAAAGTGTGCATGTAAGAAGAATATATGTACAAATGCTTGCATATGTATTAAATATCTTTGGAAGGCTCACAATAATCTGGTCATATTGGCTACCACTGTAAAGGGGAATTGAACTAAAGTGAGGAGACATTTCACTAGATTTCCTTGTATCTCTTCTTTAGAACAATGGAAACATACAGTATTATTTATTGAAAAAGAAAATTAAGATCAGTGTTAAAAGAGGAGAGAGAGGAAGCAATGACGGCAGGATAAGGCAAATAAGAGGAATCACTTTTGGGAGACAACTGTCATGAGTTTCTCTTCTGTTTTTGTTTAGTTAGACTATCTTTTCATGGCAATTTGTACAGTAAGTAGCCTTGGAAAGCAGAGATAGTTTACACACCAAAGCAAAGGCCAGACCTCTTACTTCTCAAGATAAAAAGATTCAGGTTCCCTAAGCTCCGGATTCCTTTTTTGTAATGCAATTGAGTGTACCAATGTTATCTGGCCCTCTTCATATGAGCATATGGAAATAGATGCTTCTGGAAACTTTCAAAAAGGTATTCTTGCTATTGTTACTGCTGCAAGTAATATAGGTCTTGGATTCGGACTCAAGAATTTCATGCCTTCTGCTGGAATCCACACAACTAAGACAAGTTAACTTGTTAGCTTGCAAGTTGGAATAAACAGACTCCACAGCTTTTAACAAGCCTAAGTCAAAGTAATACTAGAGGGCTGTGGGTGCAGCTTCGTGATGCACCAGGTATTTGATCCCCAGCACTACCACACACACACACACACACACACACACACACACACACACAAAGTGGTGATGGTGATGGTGATGATGATGATGATGATGATGATGATGATGCAGGAGACTATAAGGCTGAAAGTCTCACATGGGTCAGAGAAGAAAATATTATAAAAAATTTAAATCCAAAAAAGGAAGTCACAGGGCCGGGGATTTAGCTCAGTGGTTCAGCCACCTGTCTCGCAAGCACAAGGTCCTGAGTTTGATCCCCAGTACCAAAAAAAAAAAAAAAAAAAAAAGGAAGTCACAAATATTTGTGTTAATAACATAGCTACAAAATATACAAAGCCAGAAAAAAAATGCTGCAGGGCAAATATCACTAAAACAAGACTTTAAGTATGAGAAAAACTGGTAAAACTATAGTCAGAGTGTGGGTACCTTAACAAACTTCTTCCTAAATCTGTCAGACTATGTGGACCAAACATCTGTCCACATGCACAGGAAGATACAGAATACCTCAGTAATATAACCAAACGCAATTTATGTATTAGAAAAATAGAGTAGATTTTTCACTCTATAGAAAACATTATTTCTCTTACATTTGCAATTAACAGAAATCGATGATGTGCTTTATCACAAAGGCAACATCAAAGACTTTCAGAATCAGAGAAGCATGGGTGGCCTTCTGTATTGTTATGATGAAAATTACTTCCCAATGCATATCTCCTTCCCCATCAAAATCTTTGAAATTATGAAGACTTTTGAAATTATGAAGCATTTTTTCTCGTTAATCCTTGAATCAAGGAGGAAACTGTTTAGAAATCAACAACAAAAATGTCATTAAAACCTGAGGTAAATTAAAGCAATCATAAGAAAAATATTTGCCAGGTATGGTAGTGCACAGTTATAATTCCAGAACTCTGAGAAGCTGAGGCAGGAAGACTAAGTTTGAGCCCAGCCTGGACAATTTGGGGAGACTCAAAAAAATTTTTTTTAATTAAATTTTATTAAAATTAAAGACTAGGGGCCAGGGATTTAGCTCAGTGGTTCCACCATCTGCCTCGAAAACGCAAGGACCAGAGTTCAATCCCTGGTACCAAAAAAAAAAAAAAAATTAAAGACTAAAAGAAAATAAATTAGTTTTATTTGGTACTTACTAATTTTAGCTTTAGAACTTTAACGTTTCTTCTTTGAAAGTAGCAATTAATTATTTTAGCTAGCCTAAAACATATAAGCCTAAAATGACATATAAGCCTAAAATGAACGAAGCAATAAAACCAAAATATTTAAAAGATTGAAATTGTAAGAAAATGTTACATACAGTACTAGAGACAGTAATTAGGAAATTTACAAGGAAAAGATTACCTTCTAGTGAAACAAATTGTGGAAATAGTAGAATATGAATACACTAATGAAAGACTGTCAAAATCTTTTTTAAAGTATAGGTGGTTCTAAAATTGCTTTGTATCTGCTAGAAAAGAATAAAACTCCCTGAATTACTCAAATTATTCCAGAGAAAAGATAGAAGCTTTTCAATTCATTTATTTGCATTTCCTTTATGCATATCCTTGGTAGTGACGTTTTAAAAAAATAATAACCATGTTAAAGAGTTAAAAATCCAGCAACATTAGAAATCAACTCAATTAGAACATTTGAAAAACCTATCAATATACTTTATCAACAAATAAGGAAAAAGTATTTAATAAAATTGTTTTTTACTGGGAAAGAGAAAAAATGACATACACAATAAAGATGATTTAATAAAATTCAAATCAAGCATCCATTAAATAGGGCAACACTAAACATACAGTAATAATAAGACAGACATGCCCAATGCATTCAACTACCAGCAGTAAATCAGAGACAAAATGTGTGCACAAAAGCACTTGAAAACACTATCTTCACTGCAGATGACATTAAGAAAATCCAAGCACTCACCTAAAACCAATACCATCTCTTTATACCAGAAAAATCAGTTTAAAGTTCACATGACAAAAACAACTGCCATTCTCAACAATACTAGAAATAGATTTAATTTAACAGTGAAGACAGAATTTCTATGAATCCAAACAAATAATAGAGACAAACCATGTTCCTTAACAGGAAGGGTAAAACACATAGGGTCCAGGTTAGCCTGGTTAATGAGTAACAAAACGTACTTTATATTCACGTATGTGTACTTACAGAGTATATAAGAAAAAAAAATCTGAAATTAATTTAAGACTTTGTGAACAGGAGTCGCCACTATAAGAATTCCACATATAGAGTTCGATCCCCAGTACCAAAAAAAAAAAAAGAGTTCCACAAAATAAACCCCCAAAAAGTTAACTCACATCTTCCTCCTAAAACCTGTGGAAAAGAACATTATCTTAGTTTCTGGGGTTTACAACAGCAATTCTCATTCCCCTAAATCCTTTTGATCTACTTGTGATACTGATGATAAACCAGGTGTGTGTGGTTCAAATTATACATATACTACACACACAATGTTTTAGTACATCTTTTTTTTTTTTAATGTTTTAGTATATCTTGAGACTACTTAAAATCAGAGAGACCATACACTGTGCATTAGAATTATGTGGCAGAAAATTATTTTGTAGCCTGATGTGGTGGTACATTCATTTAATTCCAGCACTTGGGAGGCTGAGGCAGTAGAACTGCTGTGAGATCAAGGCCAGCTTGGGATACACAGTGAATTCAAAGCCAACCTCCTGGACTACATGGAGAGAACCTGTTTCAAAAAATCAAAACTTGGAAACAGCACAAATACCCATCAACTGGTGACTGGATAAAGAAGATGTGGTTTTTTAAATAAAATGGAGTACTACTCAGCCATAAAGAATGAGAAACTAGAGACATTTATAGCTAAATGGATGCACATTGAGGCAATACTCTTAAGTGAAATAAATAGGACACACATGTGTAAATACCGAATAGTTTCTCTGGTGTGAGAAACTCAAAGTGTAAATAAGGATCAAAATGTATAACAGATAATATGAAATAGGAAGATACAGCCCAAAAGGGAAGGGGAAATAGGAGGGATGGGGAAGGGAAAGGAATAAATATGAGAAAAGGAAAAAACAAAGTCTTTGTAAATAGGGAGGGGTGGAGGGGTTGAGGGGAGAGCAGGGGAATGGGGAAAAAAATAAGAACCAAGATATATCACGTAAAGATACAAATTCCCAATGATGAATGCCATCATATTGTATACCTAAAATGTACCAATAAACTTAATAATAAAAAAAAAGAAAGAAAGAAAAGAAAATTATTTTTACAAAATTCTTTTGTTCAGGTTGGCCTTGAACTCATTCATTATGTAGCCCAGGCTGGCCTTGAACTCATTCATTATGTAGCCCAGGGTGGCCTTGAACCTGTGGTAAACCTCCTGCCTCAGCCTCCCAAATACAGGGATTATACAGGCATGTGCCACCACACCTGGCTTGAAAATTCTAGAAATGAAAAAACATTCAACAAAATGTATGGTTTGCCTCTCAGGACTAAGCATCAAAGTTAAGCTTTTTAAAACTTTTCTGTATAGAAAACATTATTCATTCATTTTTATCAGTATAGACTAGATGTACAGTGTTTATTTTATATTTTATGTTATAATCCAATACCATGCTATATTAATTCTGTTGCTCAATTTCAGCTTTAGCCATTGGGAATTCTTTCAAGGTTGGTTCCTGTGTCTTTTTGATATGACCTCATCCTTTGGGTTTTTGAGCATTTCCTTTTCAGACACTACATTGTGCTTAAGGCTTATCTTGATTTTCCATGCTCTACTCCTAGAATCAATAAACCATTTTTCAAAGAAGGCTATTTACTTTTACCAGAGAATGGTATTTAGGTTCAATCCTGGTACCAAAAAAAAAGAAAAAAGAAAAAAAAAAGAGAGAATGGTATTTAGAAACAAAATCTAGGTGGCTAGGTGACAAGTGTCAAAAGATTTTTCAGTTATATAGAGATCCTTTATAAAAAAAAAATTACAAGGAATTGAGAGGAATGCTAATAAATAGAGTTTTAAAGGACAACGATAAAAGAAGACACAAGGAACAATGATCTAGAAGGTGCTGAAAACCAGGAAGTTTGGAAGTCCAAGATCAATCTACTAGAAAATGAAAAATCATAAATGTATTATGAATATTTAGATGGCAAAGGAATATTATCTAGAATATTTTTATTACTATTATGTTACCTTAAAACATTTAAAATTTTAAAACAGCAACCACTGTGTTAATACTGACCTCCCTGAAAACAAATACTGTATTGTATGGCTGGGAAGACTTGTCTCCAGGCCACCTCTGAAGCAAAACCTACCTACGCATTGGTATGGATTATCATGACAAAGGTGACTTGGGGGGTTCACTTTTTAAAGTTTTGTACAAATAATAGTCACTGGAAAAATATTCACAACCCATTTCTTTAGCGATCCCCTCTTAAAATCATTTTTGAGCTCAATAACATATTCAATGATTGATCCTTTAGAAAAACTGTACTATTCTCTTTTGGAAAACTAAAACTCACATTTCATAATTTTCACATTTTGCAAAGATCACATCCCTGGTATAATGTTCAGAGCAGCTAGGTAGTCTCACAATCTCTTTACACCTTTTTGAGTCACTCTACTGCCAACTCCAGATCATTTCCAGGAGTCACTAAACCCAGCTCTCCCTTTCTTTATAATGTCTCTCCCCCAACCTGCCCCCCCACTACATCACCTAACCCTTGCAGAGTACTAAACCAATGTAAACAACTGTACCATTCTCTAAACTGGTCTTTAACCTTCCAAATTCCAAACCAATTTTAAAAGAATTTCATTACACGGCCTTAATTTATCTTTTTATCTTAATTTATCTATTTATCTTTTCACCTTGGATTCTCTTTTATCATTTCTCCTTACTGCCAACTATTCTTACCTAGTTATTCCTAAATAGCGACCCCTTTCCCTCCAAATCTTCATCTTTTCAAGAAGTAAAAACACCTAAATATTAATGTATCTTTTACTATATATACCTATATATAATTTGGCAAAAAGGTAAAATTGTTCACAGATGGGGGCTAAATCTTAGCTTTGCTCAACAGAGGAAATACAAAAATGAGATAAATTTGGAAATATATTTCTATTAGAATTCCTTTAAAAGGCATCTGTTAACATCACATCTTAATCAAAATAATAATTGTGGGCAAGGGGAGAAAACTTGCTTTGGAGACCATTATGCTCTTTACTTTGTCCCTTGCATTGTTTTGTTTCTCCTAATTTTTTTCTTAAACCCAAATGAGATTTCTTGGAATTGAAATGAATTTTTAAAAAAAGAAAGAAAGAAAAAGGAAAAAAAGAAGAACATCCAAAAAGGCGAAGTTTATAAAAAGATATATGAGATAAGACAAATTAAGTCATTAAATGAAATCAGAAATGCAATCTGAAATCTACTTCATGGCTTCAAGATCTGTGAGGACCCATAATCCACCCTCTGATCCCGACAACTCTCGCCACTGGCACCAAGCTCTTGGGATTGTCTAACCAAAAGCTCTACATTCCCAGTCTGTTTTTAAATTTTATTTTGACACAAGGTGTAAGTTTCCTAAACTGGACTTTTAACTTCCAATCCTCTTGCCTCAGACTCCCAAGTAGCTGAGATTATGGACATGCACCACCATACCCAACTTGAACTAAGTTCTTTTCATTTCTTTTCTATGCCTCTTTTATAACAAGCCATAAAGAACATATTTCAAAACACATTTATTGATGTAGCCAGCTTTTTATAAAGGTTAACTTCTTCTAGAATTCCAGTATATCTATCACTTATCAAATTGAAACTACAGATTTCAAATGTATAGGCCACCATGTTGCTTATAAAAAGTAGGAATATTATTTTCCCCACTAAATGGCAGCTTTAAATCATCACATTATAGGGCTGGGGATTTAGCTCAGTGGCACCTGCCTCGCAAGCACAGGGTTCTGAGTTTGATCCCTGGTACCAAAAACAAAATAAATCATCACATTATATGATAGCACAAAATGGCATACCATCCCCTACTCCTTCGTTATAGAACTATATGGACTTCCAACTGTGATTAAATAATTGTAAGAATATCAAAAAAGAACTTTAGATGTTAGTGTGTTAAACAACAGGGCATTTACTCTATGTGTAGGTCTCAAAGTCAAAGGCAGTATTTCTGAACAATAACAGTCTGTCTTACTTAGCACTACCCATGAAGAACTATGCACAATTTGTTTGATTCTCAAAATAACTCTATGAAAACTGGTACCATTTCAAATATTATTTTTTTATAGGTGAGAGTCTAAGATGAAATTATCATAGCTATTAAATGATAGAATTGGGAACTGAACTAAGAAAGCTGAATTTAAAGTTTGTACTTGTACAAAGTACTACTACACCTTACAATATTTTAAACCCAAACTGGTACTATATTGCTTTTGGGCAGTTATATGTTTACAGAAGGGCAGTAAAACTGAATTTAAAATGGGATTACAATTTTGGTAACTACACTGCTAAATTTCAAATTATTCCAAAAAATCAAGACGCATTTTAGAAATGCTAATACAAATGGAACAAGGTAAAATTTTATTTTTCAGGCTATTTTAGCATTCTTCGCTTTTTGCTCAGTATCTAATTTATGGTGCCTCTATGTATGAATTTACTGTGCTATTTCAATCTGAGAATTCCAAATTTTAGGAATTGTAAAAGGTTTCCTGTCATTTCCCTTAAAATACTGTCCCTCTCAATTCCATCTCTTTTATCAGACATATATTATATATATGATGAATGTTCTCATTTCAGGCTGTACGCCATATACCTTTCAGATTTTCTATTACTCATTGTCTGTTATACTCTATATAATAAATTCCTCAGATCTATATAATTTACTACTTCTCCTTGCCGTTTAATCTGCTGCTAAACCTCCTCAGTGAGTTTTCAATGATTCATGTTTAAAGAGTTGAATTTGAATCTTTTTCAAATTTCTGTATTGTTTATTCAATCTTATTTTTTTCCCTTGTTTCCTAGTCATCCTTTTAAAATTTTAATGATTTGAAAAATAAACATTTACCATCATTTTAAAATTCTTGAGGGCAGTAATTCTAATCATACATGCTGACTCTCATTCCTTTTACATGTATTTTTCAACACAAGTTTACCTTTAATGGAGACTGTATTTTTCTATAGGAATTCTATGTGGATTTTGTTTTTGTTTTTACCAAACTCTTTTGGGATATTACCTATCTTGAGATTTCTATAATACAGAATTAGGAATTTGACACTTTCCATTGCCTTTAATTTTACTCTACGGACAAAAATCAATTTATAATGTAGAGAACAACTTCACTTCAGTGCTGCTTTATAAAGTAATGCTTCTGAAGTCATTTAAAACCACAATTAGGGATCCACATATAATTTAAAACTCAACCACAGAAACCACCAATTCAAATAAATGAAGAGATATCAAATCATATTAACAGAAATTTTCCACAGAAGACAAAGTTCACAATGCTCAGGCAATCATAACGACCTTTCTTCAAAATTCTACTTGGTGGTTGTCAATGTTTTGTTTTTGTTCTATGGGGCTACAGATCCAATCCTGGGCCTTGGACATGCTAACCAAAAGCTCTACCACTGCATTAACTATCCTGGTTGTATTTATTTGTTTAAACTTCAATGTGTAAGAGACACGCCAATTTCAAAAAGTATCCTCATCTCAGAAAGATTACAATATGTGTGTGAGAGAGAAATCTTTAAACCAAGAAAATGCAATATGTAAGGCATAAAGCAAGTTTACATCTTAAAATGGAACTTCAAATACCTAGGGGGCCAGACTGTATCTACAAAGGGGGAAAACATATTCATGCAAGTATGCTAATGGGAATTCAGATCATTAGAAGGCTGCACATACACACTAGAATTAAGGTGCTGGCTACTGGATGCAATCAGAAGATGCTCACCACCTGATACAACTTATATTTGAAACACTGGAAGTCCTTAAGAAGTCTCCAATGGACAATACAGAAGTTTGGGCTCTTTCCTTCACTTTCATTGAAGAACAAGTTGTCTTTCAATCAAGTATGTTTACTTTCACAGTTAATAGTCACATCTTGCTCTGTGCATAGAGCTGGTATACTTCTGATGATGCTGAACAGCTGCTTTGCTTTGATTTACTATATAAGTTTATATTCATGCTTAGAAGACAACTATTATTTATTATTCCAAGTTGAACCACCTACAGGTGCACATGGTACATACACAATAACAAGTACAAATAAATGTAAAATTTCTTAAACATAAAACTCCTTTTAATCAAAGAATTCTAAATTAAAACCAACTTTGTATGATATAATAAAATAGACTCATCCAATGTATTCTGAAGGCTGATAAAACTGAGACTAAAAATTTACTAGTAATATTTCTTTTTTTTGGTTTATTTTGAGACATTTTTGAAGATGGCAAACAAGGAAATGAAGACAGGCTCTGAACTTACAAAAGTTGCATTCAGTACACAATGTGTACAAGAAATTACTAGGTCTGTAAATTAAACAAACACATGAAAGAGAAGGAAAATATATGAAATAGGCAGTCCCTGACTTAAGGGCAATCTTTATTGGGAAAAACCATGTGGCATTCTAAATTTTTTCCACCTTGTCAAAATACTATCTGCAAAAGACAACACTAAACACTACATTACCCACAGCATCTGGGATCCATTTCCTGCCATGATTGCCTCAGCCTCCTGTAGAATCTCTGCTCAGCCACCTGCCAACTAGCAGGGCAAATTTGGGGGGGGGGTACTAGAATTTGAGTGTTCAGACATATTATTTATTTTGAAAATAAAACTGTTGTGAGCTAATTTGAAAACCAAGTCAACATTTAAAGTATTATCTCTGTGAGAATGAATGTGAAACTCTACATCACCAACTTATATAAAAATTTCTAGAGCTCACTCTATTGGGGACTTTGCCTGCAAATATATCCAGCTTAAAAATAAGCCCAACTGAATCCCGGCGCCCAGGAGGAGGCTCCCTGGCCGTCATTCCACCACTCCCAGGGCAGAGGAGGTGAGCCATGCCAGTGCCCGCAGCACCCCCGTGGAAATGAGAAGACACATAAACAAGCCTCAAACACAGACTTCCAGATCACCTACAGCAACCCTAAAAGGAAACGAGA
>NW_004624739.1:460150-503995 GCF_000247695.1 Heterocephalus glaber
AAAGAATTTAATAAAAAAAAAAATACACCAGGATTCATCTCAACTGAAATAACCCCCCCCACACACACACTAATCATTAAGTACAGACAACATAAACTATAATGAAATTTGATCAACCAGGAAGAAGACAGATCTACAAAGTAACTAGATTTTGAGATCATGTAACAAAACTTTTCCCTGGAATTAAAAAAAAACAAAAACAAACTTGCTTCACTGAAGACAAACAAGGTATTAAAAAGGAGAAAGAGATGGCCAATTTACAGCTACTGATGAGGACCATCTGAGTACTGGCACACAACACCTATTTAAACAGAAGATTGTGAACCTAAAAAGCTTCACTGAGAGCCACTGACTCAACCACAAAATAGGAGCTATGTAGAAAGAATAGTATTTACACAGTACCATCTGGATTTCTAGTTCAATACTATGAATTAAACACATGTTCCTTTCTTCTCCTCAAGCCCACTAAAATGAGAATAAATACAATTTTTTAAAGATGAGATAAAGAACCTAAGAAGTCAGCAGCAAAAGAAAGGAAAACACATGAAGGAATCAATAAAACACACATCCTAAGTACTGTAAAAGTAAAGTGATTATCACTATATAATTCTCAAAGTTCTGGAATCTATAGCTTCATGACTTCCCAAGACAATTGTGAAAATGTGGTAAAAATGGATTGACGGAAAGACCAAAAACAGATTTCTAGGTCCCCAATCCAAGAATATGATCAATCAACTATCACACACCCTACTGCCTGAAGAAAACAGAGGTTTACTGTTTATTGAACCAAAGATTCAGATTGAGGAAACTAGGCAAAAGAGTGGGCAGGGAAGAAAACAGGAATAAATATCTGCATACTGGAAAAAGCCCCTCTCTATAGCCTCCATCTCTACCCTTTAGGAAAGAAGCAGACTCTTCAGTCAAAAGTTCTACAGAACAAAACATCAAGGATTATGCCTACCGATAAGCCCTAGACTTGCACATAAAGCTTCCAGGCAGCATTTTTAGGGCCTTTCTCTTAAGCATCATGCAATAGAAAAAAATTTACCATGGCAACATATACCAGAAACAAAGTCAAAAGACAAATGTTAAAATATTTGCAAAACACATTAAACACAAAAGGACACTATACTTAACATACTTAAAGAACTCTTATAACTAACCAAATACTGTTGGAAAAATGGGCAAAAGTTCTACACAGACATTTCATCAAGAACACCTGCACAGTGTATTTTTTTATTCTTGTTTTAGTGAGTTTAAAAAGGAAGGAAAGAAAAAAAAATGTTTAATTCACTGTGTTAACTAGAAATCCAAGTGGCTCTATGTACAGACAAAGACAAGTTTTCTCTCCCTAGGCTCTCCTTTTTTTTTTGGTACCAGGGATCGAACTCAGGACCTTGCCCTTGCAAGGCAGGCATGGGCACCACTGAACTAAATACCCAGCCTCCGTAGGCTCTTCTTTATGTCTACACTGATGTGTCATTTCTCATCCCAGATGAGCAAAAACTCAAAATCTGTTGAGGATGTGGGTAAACAGGTGCTTTCATATAATACTGGTAGGTCTGCAAAATTCTACATTTTCTACAGAAGGGTAATTTGGCATTATCTAACCAAACTCCACAAGCACTTTTCTTCTGATCCAGTTTTAAGAACCTATACTGAAGGTATGATCGCCAACAATAAAAAAAAACACCAAAATACCAAACACCAAAAATATGCACAGTAATTTACCATGGCACTGTGTGAAACCACACAATATTGGAAACAATTTAAGTGATCAAACAACATAAAGAGATTCAGTTCATAAACCATGGTGCATCTACACAAAAGAAGTACTATAGGGCCAGGGATTTAGCTCAGTGGTTCCGTTGCTTGCCTTGCAAGCACAAGGACCTGAGTTCGATCCCTGGTACCAAAAAAAAAAAAAAAAAGAAGTACTATGAAGTTGTAAAAAAAGAAATAAAGTAAAAAGGCTCAAGAGAAGATCTATATCCATAACAACTACATTTATATTATGTATTGCAAACATATACTAATTAAAAAAAGGTAAGAACTGCCCCCAAAAAACTGATATGGACATATTAAACAGGCACAGAAGTCACCTTGAAAGGGGTCCTTTTGGCAAACTTTGGGCAATCTGAGAATCAAAATACGTAATACATAGTATGTTATAGTTTTAAAAGAATGCAAATATTACCTACAAATAACTGCACATTCTAAAAATATTGACCAATATCACTTTCTTAACAAAGAGAAAAAGGTACCTTTACTGGCTTCCATCACCTTAAATGTTCAAACTTAGTATCACCAAAAAAAAGGTTGAGCTGCCAGGCATGGTGGCAAATGCTTGTAATCCCAGCACTTGGAAGACTGAGATAGGAGGATGGCCTTGAGTTCAAGGCCAGCCTAGACTACATAGTGAATTCAAGGGCAGCCTGAGCTATATAGCGAGACCTTGTCTCAAAAAAACAAAACAAAAAGGGCCAAGGATTTAGCTCAGTGGTTCCGCCACCTGCCCCACAAGCGCAAGGACCCAAGTTCAATCCCTGGTACCAAAAAAATCAAAAAACAAAAGCCCACAACCAAAAAAAAAAAAAAAAACCCAAAAAGGTCAAGCTGACATCATGTACACCCTGTGATAAACAAAGGACATGGTACACACACACACACACACACACACACTCATGACAAACATAATTTGAACCCTAATCATGAGGAATTTTGGAAAAAGCCTCTAACATGAGACAGCAAACAAAGAAATATGAGGTCTGGTCAAAAAATGTTTAAAATAATTTATTACAGTAAAAGATACATTGCCATTAATCACCCTCAAAAGCCTCCTCTTCACTTGAAACACAATTTATCCCATCATTCTTGCCAGTTTCTGAAGCAGTGCTGGAAGTCCTCTTCCCTGAGTGTTTTTAGTTACACATTGCTGGCTGCCTCAATGTCAATTCAAAACATCTATCTTTGTCATTTTGACTTTGGGGAAGAGACAGAAGTTCCATGGTGCCAGATGAGTGAGTAAGGTGCATGAGAACACACTGTAATGTTTTTACCAGTCTGCCCTTTCATCAGCTGGTACTTGGCAGCAGCATTCATTATATTTTTCATCATATCTCATAAAGACACTCACAAAAGAAGTCTTCCAGAACTGCCCAAAAGAGTGCCAAGAATGATGGACAAGTGAGTTTGAAACTGGTGGGGGGGTGTGTCTGTGAGAGATTAATGGCAATGTGTCTTTTTTGTAGTAATTCTTAAAATTTAAGTATTCACTGTATATTGATCACACCACACAGAACAGATTAAGTCAATAAAAGCAACAGAAGGAAACTTTAACAGTGCCTTCTGCCCATCCACATAATATAACTAATTTTAAGATTTCTATTCATTTGGGGCTTTTTTCCTATTTATTTGATTTTTGTTCTCTTTACTTGTTTTGGTTTCCGTTAAATGCTATTCCAGATTCCCTCAATTATCCCAATCATTTAAGATGATAGTATATCCATTAAACAAGAATAGACTATAAAATAGTACCAGAGAACCAAAAGAAAGCTCTTGAAAATTAATAAAATCACACAAAAAGTTGGAATATTAATTTAAGTACTAATGCTGCCAAATGATAATAAATATTTACCAGGAATTTATCAAAGTTCTTTGAATTAACTGACTCCTAGACATCCTTTGAATTAGGCACTAATATTTTACAATGAAAATTAGGAAGGGTAACTAACTTGTATATCATCATACAACTAGAAATTGGTTGCAACAGAACTCACACAGTGTTCTGGGTATAGATCCTAAGTCCTTAACCATTACCCTACCCAGCATTTCAATCTCTCAGGAAATAGAACCAAAAGTCAAGAGAGGAGATAATAAAAGCAGAACCTCAGTCCAAGTGGTCTAGTGGTCTAATATGCAACCAACCAAGTATAAGCATAGAACTGAATAAAGAGAAAGAAACTATCAAAGACATAATGTAATGTATTTTCCCAAACTGAAGTTCATACATACAACCTGAAAGACTGTAAAAGAAACAAATGCAAATAAATAGCATACTCAGGTACATTACTGTGAAATAACACAGCATTAGAAATAAAAATACAAAGTTTTCCCAAAAAATGATCAAAGTAAAATATCTAAAAGTCTCCCAAACCTTTCTGTCTTTTATGATATTACTAAATTTTGAGAGTCTAGGTTCAGTTGTTTTTCAGAACCAGAAAAAGCACTGATCATTGCAGCAACAACACTTGAAGCTAGAAGACAAATACAAAATTCTGAATGAAAACTCATTTCACTTATAGCTAAACTACATACATTTTCCTGTACTGGGGATCAAACTCAGGATCTTGTGCTTGGGAGGAAGGGGCGGCACCACTGAGCTAAACCCCTGGCATAAACTACTTACATTTTCATATCTGATTAATACATACATTTTTTTCCAGAGAAGCAAAATATCAAAAACTTTACTTTCTATGCACACTTTCAAGAATTTCTAGAGAATATATTCCACTAAAATAAGAGCAAATAGATCCCTCATAGGAATGCAGTGAAGGGAAATCCTCAGATAACTGTGTAGAAAGTCTAGAAGCTAGTAGTCTAAGTCAAAACAGCAATGTATAGGGAAAGAAGGGAGAAGGAAGACCTAGGAATTCTTTATGGAATAATGTATGTATAGCTATTACTTGGGACACATTGGGCAGGGGGGAGCATTCTAAACTCTTAGAAGGAAAAGAAGTGCAATTCAAGAAACATATCCTCGGATACTCAAAGACTGAGGACCCAACCAAGAGATAAATCAAAACAAAAAAATTCAGGAAGAGCCAACCTATGGTTAAATAAATATGTAACTATGCCACAACACATAATCCCTCCAAGCCCTCATGTCATCACTCTTTCTCTCCTATCCTAAAAGTCCCTTAGCTTGTCACCAAAATGCTGCGAAGGTGGCACCTCATACCAGGAATCTTTCTCTAAATGCTCCACTCCAAAGGAGATTTAATCATTCCCTCCCTTTGTGTTTCTTCAACACAGCACATGGATTATTTACTTACATGTCTACCTCCTTTTTAGCCTTAACCATCTAGTGAAAATATGGATTTTAAACTCCAAAAGATCTGGGCACAAATTCTAGTTCTATTTAAGCTACAGCATTTAAGTCTTCCAGACCTGAATTTCTTCTACATAAAACATTGATAATACCACTTACAAACTGGCAATCCAATGAAGACTAAAGATTATAATGTATATAATGTACCTGAAACATACTGTGTATTCAGTAAACAGTGGCTACTGTTTATTCAAATTTCCCTCAATATGCAAGGCATTCTTTAATAACAAAATTCAGACTTCTATGGATTAAAGAAAAACTTTCCATGATGATGAGGCCTATCTGCTGCATCAAAGTTATTCCATACTGTAAAATAAAGCATCAGCACCAGTGCATGTAAATACCAAGCACTTTTTCCATTGTTGATGACTAAGGCAAAAAGATTTTTTATCTCTAGTGGCCCAACCCTACTTTTATTCAGTATTTGTACATTGTGTTCTCCTAGAAATCAACCACAAGCAAAAAAGGATTAAACCTAAACCTGTGCTGGTGAATACACCTATAAGCAGGAAAAACAAAAGTGAGGGTTTTTTTCCAGTAGTAGAAAAATTGCTCCCAGAATCAGAAGCTGTTGGAGGATGACAGAAAAAAAGCACCTGGCCCTATTAATGAGATTTACATATTAAGTCATCATTCTATCACAACAAACATGTTATCTAAATGCAACTTACTCAGTTATAAGAACTATCAAAAGCTATAAACAAAATAAAACATCAAAAACAGTCATACTGGAAGCGCTATCCTCTAAATACTACCAGAGAAAGAACAGAAATATAATCCGGTACTATACTATCCGGGCGGCTGTAGAAATAGAATAGATTGCCAGGATTTTGGACTCTGCTACTTTAACCTTTTATAACAATCCAAATGTTCTGCCCCCACCCCACAGGTCATCAGCCTTTTATTACCCACTGGTTATTAATGTTCTCTACTCAAAGCCAGAAACATCAAGTTTCCCCCACTGCTCTTTTACACTGCCACTAAAACAGAGTTTGCTTTATTCTGTGATGTCAGATAATCTAATAGACTAACAATTTCTAGAAGGAAATAAACCAACAGGCTTAAAGTTTCCCTCAGTATATACAAACTGAATATGGCAAACAATGGAACAAGTTAAAGACAAATGTATTTAGCAGGTTTGTAACAACCAATAACTTCCATTTGCTATATCAGGTCATGCAGAACTCCTCAGGTATGGCAGTGGCCATTTCCTATCTTCAATAATGGAACTAAAGAATAGCAAACAAAAGGAGCCTACAGACTCTCTCGGTTAGACTGCCAACTTAAAAAGAATATAGGTCTAAGTGGAAAGAAATCATAGGTAACTCTCAACTCTCAAGCATTCTGCCATAGCATCCTGGCTTAGTACTTCTTTACATTACAGTATTACACACATACATGGCATCTTTCCTTATACTAAGCTCTTCTCATTTTCTTCTATCATTTGGTGTAGCCATTTAATCATTTTTTTCCCAAGAGAACATGCTCTTTACACCTGCATACTTGATTACATCAATGCACTTTGGTTTTCTCTTATTTTATTAAAACTTTGTTTCCATCCCTTCAAGCCCAGATCAAGTCTCTCCATCTCAGTGAAACCTTTTAAAACGACTAAAAATGTCCTTCTATGACCTACTATATTTCTTTTATTGATATTTCTCATCTGAGATATCATTAATATTTCTTCCATATAGATCTTATCTCCCAAGACTGATGATACCGTGAGGCAGATATATCATTCTATATAGTCTATCTTTCCCATCTATCTAGATCTGAAGTCTGAATAAATATCTACCTGGGTGCATAAATGAATTTTGTAGTTGGCCTGAGTTCTACAGACTTAAGTGGTACAATTAAGGATTAGGGAATTCTAATTACCAATAATCATAACTACAATTAATAGAGCCCACTGCTCATAGGAATTAACTGCATTTTCTTTGAAATTTATTTTAAAAGTATAATTGTTTTAAACATACCAATAAAAAGAAGGGTAAATAAATTAACTCCCATAAGCTAAGAAATTTTATAGTAGCAATACATACTGCACAGCAAAAGGTCTGGGGTCTAAACTGAGAAGAGAGAGACACTGCTTTTGCTGGTAAGATCTTCTCAAAGTTGTCAACTATAGGATTATCTGTTAAGAAAAATTTCTCCAGAAAATGCAAACTAACTAACCTAAATAACCACAGGAAGAATTAGGTGCAGAATATCTATGTTGTCTCTAAACTATCATGGTTTTAAGGTAGAACTTCTGCTTTAAGAAAATATGGTCAAGGGCCAGGGATTTAGCTCAGTGGTGCTGCTGCCTGCCTCAAAAGAGCAAGGTCCTGAGTTCAATCCCCGGTACCAAAAACAAGGAAAATATGTTCAAGAGGCCAAAAGGAAAACACTTAAGTAACAGGCTACTTATTAAAGAACAAATGTATCTCTGGCAGGATAGTAAAAGTTCCAACAGTACAATGTAGTAGAATACATTAGAAAACAAGGTAGCATATTTCATTTAACCCTATATAGTAAACATTTTACCAGTCTATCTGATTTTTAAATAAATAATCCAAAGAAATCCCTGATGAACCTACAAAACATCAGTATGCACCAATTTGCAAAACAGACATTCCTGGATTAGTTCATGTTATCATCAAATTCCAATAGGGAAAGTCATTATTTTCTACTACCTACCCATTTGGGGCAATTGTTTTACTTTATTCTTTTATCAAATATGTTCATTTGAAAATTACCACTTCTTAAGAGTGGTAGGGGCTAAGAGGCCTACACAGTGAAATAAAAAGAGTCCTAGTTCTGGCCTTACTGCTGACTAGTTTCATGACTTTAGGTAAGAATTTTTACTCTCTTGGTTTTCTTATCTAAGAAATAGAGATTCTGCAGGCCAGGGATTTAGCTCAATGGCACCACGACGGCCTCTCAAGTGCAAGGTCCTTAGTTCGATTTCTGGTACCAAAACAAAAAAGAAAAGAAAAGAAATACAGATTCTGAAGAGAATGAAAAGAAGAAATGAAAGAAGCAATTTTAAGTGAGAATTGTGATCTATTTTGTATAGTCTTAAAGCCATTAGCATAGCTATTTTGATACACACTAGGGATTTAAATAAAGGAATGAAAAGCTATCCAAAGATATGGGGGTTTTGCGTGTGCAATATAGGCATGCTGAAAAAAATGTCATAACAATGCTTCTTTAAATATGTTCTGAAGATTTCTTTCTTTTTTTTTTTGGTACCGGGGATCGAACACAGATCCTCATGCTTGCGCAGCAGGTGGCGAAACCACTGAGCTTAAATCCCTGGACCCTGAAGATTTCTTTATAGTTTTTTCTTTTTTAAGTAACTTCTTTTTTCCCTTTTGGTCCCTGATGAAAACCAAAACAAAATAAATTAGAACTGCTTATGGGATCAGATATCTCAAGTGCACTGTACTGTGCACTTAACAATGTCTTCAGTGTAGTCCAAAAAGACCTACTTCTCTATGTTCATGACAATTACTCTAACTCCACAACTCTATTTTGTAAGAATGTAAATGGCACCTAAGGGAGCATCTACTCCAATCTCCTTTGCTAGATACTAAAACCAAGAGTAAAATTCTTACCTAAAGTCATGAAACTAGTCAGCAGTAAGACCAGAACTAGGACCCTTTTTATTACACTCTGCAGACCTTTTAGCCCTTTTACCAGATGTCTTATAAGCATGTGTAACAAACTAAAAACATATTTTATGCATAAAAATGTTATAGCTATGCAACCATCATACAGGGTCTATTCGGAGACTGTTTTCAAGCAATAATAGTCCTTAGCCCACAGTAGTGGTGCATGCCTGTAATCCCAGCACTCATGAGGCTGAGGCAGGAGGACCACTGGACTTCAAGGTTATATAGCTTGGGCCATATAGTGAGTATAAGGCCAGCCTGAGCTATATAGTGAGACCCTTTCTCAAAAACAAAACAAAACAAAACAAAACAAAACCAAAAAAAAAGGTAGTTCTTATGAATACTGCCAAAAATCAACAAAATGAATGGCTAGGATTAAGAACATATACTAAACACACCATGTGTAAACCAACGTCCATTCTGGGATCATATTATGGACATCTTAGCAAATCTACTTCCTAGATTCAGGAAGCAACCCACAGAGATTAAGCATTCATATTCTGTAATTCCTCTTATCCAAGTGAAAAAATTTCACAGTCACAGTTTAGGTCATAAAATATAAGAATAATACAAATATTTATGCCTTTTGGCACACTGACAATCTTAAAAACAGCACTGTACAGATGCCTACCTTTTTGTCTTTATTTACTATTCATACCCTTTTATCATGTTCTAACTTATAACTGTCAACTGTTTTTGAATCCCTCAAGTTCACCACATAACAAGAGGAGGGTGCCACTGATCCAAGGGTAACATGGCCTTTGGATTCTTGGGCACATTTTTAGAAAATTAACTACAAATGCAAGGCATTTTTGGAACTGAAAAGGTACTTTGAAAGATAATTTTGATAAACAGGATAATCACCTTTGCTCTAGGGATTTTCTCTCAGGAGCAAAGAATGGTGTGAAGTGTGGATCATGTACAGTGCACTAGATGGAGAAATGTACCTCTGAGTCCTAGCTTCACATTCAAAACACTACATAGCTGCATAGCTTCCTTGCCTATATAGAGTCATATGGACAGAATATTAGTTTTGCCATGGCCTTAGACTGTATAAATATTTTAAATCTGCTAATTCAAAACATAAGCAATAATTGCAAAGCTTATTTTCTTCATGTTTCACAGCAAGACATTTATTTACTTCATAGAGCTATGCCAAAGCAGAGTAGATTCTCAATAAAATATTAATTATTGAATGAACAAATGTCCTTCCTCTTCTGCATAACCTGTCTTACCCAAATTTGAAGATAAAAGTGTTTTTCTCTCTGCAATTCTCTCCTTACTACTCAAATCAACAAGAGCAGCTCTGAACAGCTCAATATTTTTAAAGCACTGTTGTTTATTCTCTCTTTCCCTTCCTCCCTCTAAAATACACACACACACACACACACACACACACACACACACACTTGACAATGCTATCAATGATAGGAGTCAACCCGAATCAAAAGCAGCAAAATGTATAAAACTTAAATTGATAGCAAGTACGAAAAAATGGGAGGTGTATGTACAAAGATTTCTTATGAACAAATAAATCATAATATAGTAATGCACAAGAATTTTGTACATTTAGCATAAATCTATTTGTCATCAATACTGTATTTCTTACTAATATACTGTTTTTAGATACTTCATCAAATGCAAAATGTACCCTAAAAATGTGACAGAATTTTTAAAATGCCCTTTTGTCAAAAAATCTTTAGATATGCATGATTAAGTATTTAGGGGTAAAAGACATAGTATCTGAAATAAATGAAACAAATATGACAAAATACACTAAACTGTCAAATATGGATATGAAGTTTATTAGTTCACTGCACTATGTCTATTTCTGAGTATGTTTGAAAGCTTTTCTAAAATCTTTAAAAAGTCCTTAGTAAATATAAGTTGATTTTTTTCAGTTAATCTGAAAAGCCAAAATTCAACTGTAATTAAAAGTATAGTTAGCCGGGGACTTAGCTCAGTGGTTCTGCCACCTGTCTCTCAAGTGCAAGGACCCAAGAGTTCGATCCCTAGTACCAAAAAAAAAAAAAGTATAGTTAAAACTCAGTCAAAAAAATATTCAAATTCTAGCCAGGGATTTAGCTCAGTGGTTCCGCCGCCTGCCTTGCAACCACAAGGATCTGAGTTCGATCCCTGGTACAAAAAAAAAAAATTCAAATTCTGGGTCAGGGATTTAGCTCAGTGGTGCCGCCACCTGCCTCAAAAGCACAAGGTCCTGAGTTCGATCCCCAGTTACCCCCCTCAAAAAAATTCTAATTCTAATTTGAATCAAAATCAAAGTTTAAAGTAAACCTTGAGAATACTATTACAGAACATGCAGAGAACCACAAACTCTCAAACACTAACAGTAGCAAGCTAAAACTGACACAAACTATTTGATAATATTAAGCTGAAAGTACACATAAATTATGATTTAGTAATCCCACTTCTAGGTACTTTAATGTGCACAAGATGCATCCTAAGACCTTGTTTTGATTTCCTGGACCTCATTCCCAAAGATTCTGATTGAAAGGGAAGGAATCTGTATTTCTAACAAACTCACACAGGTGACAAGATCAATGCTCCTGGTGGAGGACCACACTGAGAAATATTGTCCCAAAGGAATCTGTGCATATATGTACCAGAATACATGTTAACAAAGTATTTACCCAGCGGCAGTGTTCTTAATAGCAAAAGGGAAACGAAAACCCAAAAATGGAATGGTTAAAATGAATAAATTCTGGTGTATTCCTATAAAGGAATAGTATAGACTTCATATTACAACAGCAATGACCATAGCTATCCACAATATAAATGTAGCTTACAAACAGTAATGGGGGAAAGCAACAAGACCCAAAATAAGAGTATGATTCCATTTATGTCAAGCTGGCAAAATTAAACATTCTTTAGAAATGTATATATAAATAACAGAGAAAAGCAAACAAATAATTATCATAAAAGTAAAGATTATGATTCAGTGGAAGAAAAAGGTTTGTAATCAGAAAGATAAAGGAGGGTTTCTGGAACATGGACAAGGCTCTCCTGTATGTAGGTTACAGCTGCATCAGTATTCACTTTGTAACTATATTCTTCTTGGGGTTTTTTGTATTTTTCTCATTTATATTTCACTTTTTTTTTTAGACACAGTCTTGCCACATTGCCCAGACTGGTTTGGAACTCCAAACAATCTTCCTGCTTCAGCCTCCTAAATAGCTGGGATTACAGAAATACTTACAAAAAAAAATTTCTAAGACATTTTATTCGATGGTAGAATGCTATCAAAGTGGCTTCCCAGCTTCACTATCAGAAGTTTACTGGGCCAGGGATTTAGCTCAGTGGTTTCGCTGCCTGCTGCGCAAGCACAAGGACCCGAGTTCAATCCCCGATACAAAAAAAAAAAAAAAAAAAGTTTACTACTCTTAGGGCCGGGGATTTAGCTCAGCCCCACAAGTGTAAGGTCCCAAGTTTGATCCCCAGTTACCACAAAAAAAAAAAAGTTTACTACTCTAAATCTAGACCCATTCTTTTAACCAATTTCTCTTAAATTCTATTTCATAATGTAAGTTTAAGTAATGAAATATCAGGCTTGATATTACATGAAAGTATCATTAAAACACAAAGTTTTGAGGCAATAGTTGTGATAAATCCTAGAAACATATTTTTACCTTATAAAAATACTTAAAAGCTTCTAGTATCTTGAAACTTGAAGTGAGATATAATGCAACACAGAATTTAGCAGAGTAGAGAGTCAATGGATAAATAAAAGTATCATTCAATGGATTTAGACTCAATCTACAATCTTGCTCAAATGAAGCAAGTGATTATGTTTTTAATGTATACAAAACAAACACCTTACAGAGCTCTCGCTGGCAAAATGTGGAATGATTACAAATGCTGTAGTAAAAATAATAGTAGTACAAGGAAGAAAGGCTTTTCTCCTCACCCCAACTGTCCTCCCCAAAACAAAAACAGGAAAGAAAAGGGCGGGGGGAAAAAGAGTGCAAGCTCCAGGAAAAACATCACTATGAAGCACACAAACAATGAATGCCATTTGACACAGCATGCAAAGACAGGAGTACCTCAAAACTAAAGTTTTATCAGTCTACACACAAACAAGGGAACAATGAAAACCTGGGAAACCACAGAGACCATCTGAAGTCTACAAAGTTTTCACCAAGATAGGTGAGGGTAAAAAAATCCCCACTAGGTCAAAAACTTTGTAAATCTAATTTTTTTAAATACTTACCATTAAACTACTGGTTCCAGAAGGAATAGAGGTAGCAGAGTAGAAAAAAGAGGGAAAAACCCAATCAATACTAAAAATAAAAAGTAACAATATAATTTCAAATCTAGGCACCTAAAATAAAATAGTAAATAAATATGAAACATGACGTTAGGCAGCCAACTTATAGTAGTATTGAGAGATGAATTATCAATGTTCCCTTTTATTCCTGCTTTGCTTATTATTTAGAAACAGACCTACTTAACAACTATTCCAAAAATCAGTTATTTCAACAGTAGAGAAGGGAGAGAAATTTTAAGAATCCTTTTATTATCTAAATTCTATAGCAACTGGACTACCCACTGTTGTAGGAAAATCATGTCTATCTGTAATGAATTTATATAACTAAAATAGCTGCTTAGCATTTCTGTGAATAAAATAAATGGTCCCTTTTTTGCTGGTATGATTGACACCTAATCATTATCCTGCAAAAAGCAAAAGGTAATAAATAATATTTAATCCCTCATTACTCATATGCATACTACTTCATATGCAATACACTGACTTTTACTCTTCTTTTCAATTTTTATTATTAAATATTTTGTGCAATCCTTTACTTAACTACTAGCTTTCATAAACATTATTTAAGGAAACGTAATAGAATTTATTATTTTGATAACAAGGATGTTGTCACATTTGAAGAATACTATGAACCAAACATTTTACTAAGTGCTACAATATTTTATCTAATCTTCAAAATCACAAGACAAGTACTATCATTATCATTACTTTAACACTGAGGAGAAGCTTACATAGTTTATACGATTTGGCCAAAGTCACAAAGGCCGAACTACAGATTCAAAAATTCAAACAACTCTACTAAACAAATAGTATTAAGTAATAAGGAACATGGAATAATATTTTCAGTGACTCAATTTTGTTTATTGTTTTAAGTGCTAAAATGTGACCAATAAACGTAATAAGAATCACAAGTCATAAAATCACTGAATTTCTAGAGTATCAGAACGTAAAGATACTACATATACAAGCAGGAAATTATTAAATAATATTTTAATTTGAAGAAATATAATACTAATCCTAATTAAAAATACTAGAGATGTGCATCCATGTTTATAGCGGCACAGTTTGTAATAGCTAAAGCTTGGAAACAGCCCAAGTGCCCATCAACTGGAAACTGGATAAAGAAGATGTGGGGTTTTTTAAAAAATAAAATGGAGTACTACTCAGCCATAAAGAACGAGAAACTAGAGACATTTATAGCTAAATGGATGCATACTGAAGCCATACTCTTAAGTGAAATAAATAGGACACACATGTGTAAATACCGAATAGTTTCTCTAGTGTGAGAAACTGAAAGTGTAAATAAGGATTAAAATGATTAAAATGAATAACTGATAATTTGAAATAGGATAAGGTCCAAAGGTGTAGGGGTGGTGGGAGGGAAAGGGGAAAGGAAAAATTATGAGAAAAATTAAAAATTGGAAACAAAAATCTATGTAAATAGGAAAAGGTGGAGGGGGTGAAGGGCGCACAGGCTATGGAGAAAAAAATAAGAACCAAGATACATCATATACAGGTACAAGCACCCAATGATAAATGTAAACATATTGTATACCTAAAATGTACCGAATTAAAAAAAAAAAAACTAGAGAAACAGTTTTTTGGTACTAACTTGTTGATCTCATCTATAACACTGCTATGAAAAATAAATACACAAAACATGTCTGTGTGTTTAAAAATGAAAAAGCCTATCACTTCTTGCTACAATGAATTCAAGAAACGAAACTAACTGCTTTCAATAAAGATTGATTGTATGTGGCTATTTTAAAAGTCTAGAAAACAAATTGGCAAAAATACTGCCTACATAAAGAAAAGCTGAATAAAATAAAACATATTCTCCTGTAAACTGAAAATATCTAAGACATTCTAGCAAATCAGCAGAGTTTGTCATTTTCCTAGGTCAATTAAAGTTTTATATAATATTGAAATACTCAAAACATTAGAAAATAAGTACCTTTATAGGAGTGAAGTATGATTGGTATCTAAACAGTAAAATGGTATGCCAAGCTGCTTTCTGACAGATGTTTTAACAATGCTCTCAAGGGGAAAAAAATCTTGATTTGTAGTACTGACGATTTCTATGGTATAAATAATTACATCTGACTTCAAGCTGTCAAAGTGTCATCACAGCAGAGTTGGGAAAAGATGTACAGTACCACATTGTTATATAGCATTCCCATCACATAGATAAAATCGACATCATTAACATCAAGAAAATAGATGTAAAGCTCTGAAATCCAAATGCTCCAAAATCCAAAACTTTCTGAGTACAGACCTGATACCAAAAGCGAAAATTTCACACCTGACCTCATGTGACAGGTCACGGTCAAAACACACAAGTTAAAAAAATACTGTATTAAAATTACCCTTAGGTGCCGGAGATTTAGCTCAGTGGTTCCGTCACCCACCTTGCAAGCGCAAGGTGCCGAGTTCAATCCCCGGTACAAAAAAAAAAAAAAGTGGAAAAAAAAATTACCCTTAGGCTGTATGTATAAAAGTGTATGTAAAACACAAATGAATGGTGTGTTTAGAGGGAGTTCTATCCCTAAAACACCTCATTATGTACATGCAAATACTCCAAAATAAAAAAATCTCCAAAATAAAAAAATCTCCAAAGCACTTCTGTCCCAGGCATTTCAGGGGAATACTCAACCTGCAAAAGTAAAATGTAATAACCAGGATAGGAGTTTTGAGCTACTTATTACTTTTATTTTATATAAAAGTTAATTGTTAAATTCATATACTTCAATTTTATCAGTGACGGTATTTATCATCTATTTGCCTAACCCTGAAAATGTATCCCTCTCAGAAGAACCGGTTCCAGGACCCCACCAGCATAGCTCCTTTTAATAAATTCACTCCAATCCATCATTTCCTACATTTTCCTATTACTTTTTGGTGGATTTTCAAGAAAGAAAGTCATAATATTTTCCTCAACCAGATTTTTCGATGATCTCTCTTACACTTACATATGTCCCCTGTCCAACAAGGCCCAAAGCATGACCTTCAACATAATAAACTGGTAACATCCACCTTTTTTCAGTCTCATTTCAAGAGAATGAAATGAAACAATGAAACATTTAAAACAATGACCAATTGTATTTGCTGTAAATATACTTGCCTTCACCTACTCCCTCAATAAATCATGACAATTTTTGCCTGAGAAACATTTTTGGAATTTCCTAAAAAAAAAAAAAACCATAACAATTTACAACCCCTATCACCCACAGTGGTATGTTATTCCTTTGTTTTCTACCAATCTGACAAGCATAAAGTACTATCATATTACCACTTTAGGTTCCATTTCCCTAGAAAGCAATCTGGCAAAATTATTGACTTTAATAATAGAGAATGCTGATGCAGGAACAATTCAAAATTTGAGATAAAAAATAAGCTTAAAAAACATTAATGAGCTGGCAAGAAAGTTATAAATTCCTAGGCCAGAAAACGAGAGGAGACTGGAAACCCAAACAGCTACTTCAGTGACCAATATAAACAGGCTTTTACCTTGAACCCTCAAAGGGCTATGAGTTTACTGTTAGGGTAAACTAGGAATAACTCATTATCACCACTACCTAGGTAATTTCAAGGAAGACAACTATTCAAGGTTGACATTAGGTAAAGAAGGGGTAGAACAATCACAAGAATTTGGAACTACAAATAAGAGTATTTGGTGCTTTTGCATTCTAAAGTCATAACTCCCAGGTGGTCTAAAATGGGTAAACTAATATTCCCATAGTTGAGCATTCATCATAATCATGGAGAGTTCTATTAAAGCTGCTGCCTTCTCTCTCCCTCTCCCCCCTCCCTCCTGCTTTTAGTAGCCCAGGGTGGGCCCAGCCACCTGTATGACATGTGCCCAGGTGAGGCTCATACTGCTGATCTAGAACCACATTTCACCAATACACTTATGTAGAGTGATCTGGGTGGCCCAGGCACCTAGGAAAAAAATATATATGTATAATCAATGTATATATTGAGAATAGCACTGCAAACTGGGGGTTTAAAAATGATGCTGGGTATAAATACAGAAAAAAATAAGATTGGACCCTTACCTTACTTCATAGACAAAAATCAGTACCCTGATGATTAAAGTCTGAACAAGAAATGCAGGCATAACTACAGTGTTTTTATTACAGTTAATGAAGAATACCTCTAAAACCTAAGAATCTGGGCACAACGGTGCATGCATGTAATCCCAGCACCCTGGCAGGCTATGGCAGGAATTTAGCAAGTTCAAGCCCATACTGCACCAATTTAGTGAGAGACTGTCTCAAAATAAAAATAAAAAGAGAAAAGGCTGGGGATGCAGCTCAATGTGAAATCCCTGGGTCCAATTTCCACTACAGAATAGAAAAAAAACCTTGCAGAATGAAAAAGTCTGGAAAAAAGAAACACAGTGACAAAAAATAACATCAAATAACTATTTCCATCAAAAGTCTCCACTGAAAATGATATGTCTGAAACTTGCCTTAAAATATTTCAGGAAAAAAGGCAGAGGAGAGACATAGAAAATGCAAGTATAGGAAAAAATCTTGATAAATGTTGAACACTGTTAAGAATTTATTATACTATTTTGTGTATATTTTCCCTTATAAAAGTAAAAAAAGAGCATTAAACTCAGAAGATATTTGAAAAATATACAAATAACAAAAAAGAAGAGTACAGAATATATGAAGAACTATGGATCACTGAAAAATACAAACAACTCAATAGAAAAATAAGCATAAGACAGAGTCAACCGAACCGAAGAAAAACTTATGGCCAATAAATAGGCATCATGGAAAAGAAAAGTATTATAAACAGTGAAATATGCTATTTATTTCCAATAAAATAGTAAAAATTAAGAAGTTTGGTAGAAGTAAAGGGTAATGAGAATACGGAATAACTGCATATTTATTCACTTACACTGGGAATGTAAAATGATATAAATATTTCAGGAAAACAATTTGGTACTACAGTACTAGCCAGTAAAGTGAACATTTACAAGCAGTTCCTCTTACCCTGGAGCAACTGTACATATTCCAAATGGTAACACTAGCCCTGGGTAGCCATTTATACAATGGAGAATAAACTGTACTAGCCCTGTGTAGCTTTTTCCAACATCCATGCATCATGGATTCATTCTATTACTTCTCACATGGCAATGTACAAACAAATCACCTGAGCATTTTTTGAAGTACAGACTGTTTCAGTGAATTTGCAGTGTGATCTCAGACTGCATTTCTACTATGCTCCCAAGTGAAAGTAACACCATTGATTCACACACTATATTTTAATTATGAAAGCAGTGAGCACTTGGAATGTACTAGTCCCCTGTAGTACGTACTTTCGTAAATATTTTTCATTTAATCCTGTTATAACCTTTGGAAGTAGGTTTCATCATTTCCATCTACAAGTAACTAAACCAAAACTCAACGAAGTAGCAGAAAAATATTTTAGAAGGGAAATAATGCTATGCAGGGTAACTGAGTTAATGAACCCCTGCCCCTAAAGTTTTTTCCACGAGAAACAATTATGTCCTACTTTTAGGTACTTTCTTTCAGCCAGAAAACCCTAAGATCATAGTCTATCACCAAACTTCTAGGAACTTACACTTCAAGACAAAGGGACCAGAAGTTACATAACAAAGGGAGCATATGGTAAGAAACTTGTGAGAAATACACATTTCAAGTCAGAAACTCTGAGAGTGGGGCCCAGTCCTTGGATTCTCACAGTCCTGAGTGTAAATTTGAACTCCGGAAGCATTAGTGGCAAAGTAGGTATTATCTTGTCTTTATATACACACTAATTTGCTAACAAAAGTACCAAAATAAACAAAACCCATACCACTTTTAAAAATATAATCATTTCGGGCTGGGGATTTAGCTCAGTGGTTCCGCCGCCTGCTTCGCAAACATAAGGTCCCAAGTTCGATCCCCAGTACCAAAAAAAAAAAAAGAACATATTAAATATAATCATTTCTTTCCAAGGCTCACCACTGGACTGTTTGTGTCTTAAGGACAACAGTCTTTCTTAATCTTTGCATTCCCAATGACAGACAGCCAACCTAACCTACTGCCGCAGGTACTGAATATTTGACTGAATGAGTAAGCAGCAAAGGAAAATCAGATGCAGAGTCTTAAGTATGATAATTAGACAACACTAGAAGTTTCCGCCATGCTCAATTTTAAGTGAGCTAAGACAATAAAGAATATTTAAGCCCCGTGTGGCTTATGCTTGTAAAAGTCCAGTCTCATGTTCATATATAGAACATGGAAGACATTTCTACTTCTTGCTACATATACTATAAAAAAGTCTAAGACAAAGTATGTGAACACATAGCTAAAGCAAGAATAAGTCAATGATGTAGTAGACAACTTGGTCCCCAGCAGACTCAACTTTCTATGTAACAAATTTGCCAGATTTCTCAATTTCCTCTACAGTTTCTCACTCTGCTTACCAAACAACAAGGAGTGAAGCTGACAGAACTAGTTTATCACTAATCTGGAAAAAAGTGAAACTACAAGCAGCAGCATGTTTCTTTCTACAGGCGTCCTCGTGACTCCTTGCAGTGTACCAGCCTACAACAGGACACTTCTCCAGACTGCTTATATCATACATTTAATCACCTGTTTCGGGATCTGTTACAATGAGATTTTGCCTGCACTATTATATAGATAAGGTTTTTTGTTTCGTTTTGTTTTTAAAGCCTCATTATTCTATGGTCCAGCTAGGAAACAAGACTCAGAAAATAAAAGATGAGTTCAAAAACCTAATCTGATTGACTTCAAAGTAGTGCTGGTCTTAGCATATCCAGTGCCTCTTCCAAAAATATTTAATGCATCAAAACTGAATGCAGCTAATGCTCCAGACTGCCTTCAGGACTTTTAGTCAAGACCCTTTCCTAGCTTTTAAACAACTCTCTTCTCCACAGACAGGAAGAAAAGCCAGGCTGAGCTGCTGTAATGCTAGTGGCTTTTCTCACTGCCAGGAGCTTGATAAGAAAGACTGAAAAGCAGCACAGCAGCTTCTTCTCCTGTTCCCATCTCTGAGGAATGTGGAATGCACATTTCCAAGTTCTTCTTGCATAGGGCCGAAATTTCTTTTAGCCTCATCTGGTTTTTTCAGATTACAACTGAACTGTAACATGACCTTTGGTTCATTTATATTTTCTGGAATTACATATAAAAACAAAAAAGAAATAAAACTATTATCTAGCCACTATCTACCTAATTATATTTTTTGGTACTGGGGATCGAACTCAGGACCTTGTGCTTTTGAGGTAGGCATGGTACCACTGAGCTAAATCCCCAGCCCTAGCTAATTTTTAAGATTTGGACTAAACCAAAAACATAAATTCCCAACTCATGACTATTCAACCACTTTCCTACACTTCTTGGACAAGTAAAGTTTTTCCTATATTTGGAAAACGCTGATCCTAAAAATAAAGTTCCCCAAATTTTGTCTTTTTCCTGAGGATCTATACTTTGTTATTAACCACTATACTCACTTCGCATAGTGAATCCTATTTAAGATTTTTAGTAATTGTCCAAAAACTTTGCTAATCAGATAATTTAAAACGAATGGACAAAGCAAGGATTAATTTGAGCCAGGGATTTAGCTCAGTGGTGCCGCTGCCTGCCTTGCAAGTGCAAGGTCCTGAGTTCAATTCCCATTATCAAAAAAAAGCAAGAATAAATTTAATGAACTTCATCTTTTACTAGAGATAGCTAAATACTCAAGCCTGCATTATCTATCATTAAACTTTTTGGGTATTCTTAGTTTCAGCGCCCACAAATTAAGAGTACAGTGTTACTATACAATAACTGGAGCAGTAGAGTGAAAGGGATAGGGCAAAGGAAATGAGAACAGCAAGGAAATTTTCTATTAACACTTATAATAATCCCCATTTCTAACTGCACTTATTTTACACTCAGCCAAACCCTTGATGTTAAAAAGTGCATGCTGTATGGCTCTATTTACACAAAGCCCAATAACAGGTAAAATTATAATAGAAAAGGGTAATACATATTAATCAGCCCATTGGAGTACAGAGGGTAGTGATGACCAGGAAAGAGCATAAAAAATATTTTTGGGATGATAGAAATATTCTCTACTTTGATAATGTGTTGGTTTATGTATTTGCCAAAATTATTCAAATCTGAGCTAGGTATAGCACTGCATGCCTGTAATCCTAACACTCAGGTGGGTGAGGCAAGATTCTGAATTCAGAGCTAGCCTGGGCTACATAGCTGAGTTTAATGACAGTCTCACTATGTGATGGTGAGACCCTGTTTCAAAATACCAAAAAAGCCCCAACAATAAAAACTTTTCTAATTCTGCACTTAGGATCTGTAGATCTGTCCATTCCACTGTATGCAAATTAATCTTCAACTTTAAAAAGAAAAAAAGAAGCTACTAACACAATTTATAATAGCTAAATCTTGGAAACAGACCATATGCCCATCAACAGATGAATGGATAAAGAAAATGTGGGATTTATATACAATAGAATACTACTCTACCATAAATAAGGATAAACCTGAGTCATCAAGGATAAACGGATGCACCTCAAGACCATAATTTTACGTGAAATAAATAAGACACACAAATTTAAATTGTTTCTCTTGTGTGAGAAACCCTAAGAGTAAACAAGGAGCAAAATGGAGGATAGATATTGGGAAGTAGAAAGAACATGTTCAAATGGAAAGGGGAACAAGGTAGGGAGGAGGGGAAAGGGAAGAAAAGGGAAAGAGATTAATAAAACAAAGAATGAGAGGGGGAAAATGGAAACAAAGCTTCTGTAAATGAGAAGGGGAAGAAAGGTTAAGGGGGGTACGGGAAAAAGAATAATTAAGATGTATCATGTACAGGTACAAATTCCCTATGATGAATGTAAGCACTATGTACGGCAAATAATGTACATACAAAAAAATTTTTAAATAAAATTAAAAATTTTAAAAAGAAGCTGTTCCTTTCCCAGAAACCAGTACCCAATGATAAAATCAGAGAAGGTATAGTTTAAAAAAAAAAATCATAGCCAGGTGTGGTGGAACATGCCTGTAATCCCCACACCTGGGAGACTGAGGCAGAAGAATTGCCATGAGTTCTAGGCCAGCCTGAGCTACAAAGTGAGTGAGATCAAAGCCACCCTGGACTATATACCAAGATCCTATCTCAAAAAAACAAAAAACAAAAAAAATTACAAGAAGAATGTGACAATTATCAAGCTCTAACAAAAAAGGGCCCAAGGCTACTACCTTCACTACTACTACCACCTAAGATTTAACAAAAGCTTAATAAATTTGTTATACAGCTTTTCAAGTACAAATGAACTACAAAAAACATCCGCAGATTCTTCTTCCAAAATTTAATTAGATATGAAAAGAATTCTTAAATCAAGAGCTCTTAATTTAGGGTCATAGATCCCCCTTGAAAATGTGATGAAGACTATGGATTATTCCTCTAGAATTAACATAAACCACAAAATTCTGTATACGATGTCAAGTTAATCTGACATTTACCCATGGACTTCTACTACGATACTCTAAGACACTCTTTTTATAACTAGACACAATTTCAATGTTTTATTTTTTCAATTCTACAAGTCTATCATTTATATTGCATTTCACAGGAGATCTAAAAAATACTCATTTAACTATCTTTTAGATAAAGAACTCATAACTTTCTGGTATAACAGGTAATGGATCATTAAAAGTTTACCTGAATCATCTTATATTTTACAGTTTACATCTCAACCATTCTTTCTTTTCAGTAAGTCACTACATAATCAAAAACATGGCATTTTCCTTTTACGATGAGGCTATTTGAGAGTTAAACTATGGTAGGTAGAATGGTCTCCCAAAGATGTCTAAATATCTTAATCTTGGGAACCAAAGGGGAATTAAGGTTGCACATGGAAGTAGTGCACTTAATCGGCTGATCTTAAAAACAGATTATCCTAGATTATCTGGGTAACCCTTACATAATCACAAGGGTCCTTAAAATGTGGAAGAGCCTGGCAGAAGAGTCAAAACTAGAGAGATGGTTGAGTGAAAAACACTTGAAGCAATGTTGCTGAGTATGAAGATAGAGGACAGGGCCAAAAGCCCTGGTGGCGGCTTCTAAAAGCTGTAACAGACAAGAAAACAGTCTCTGCCGGGGAGTCTCCAGAAGCAACCTATCAACAGATTGATTTTAGCCCAGTGAGACTTACTGCAGGCTTCTGACGTCGAGAACTAAAGAGATAATCTGTGTGGTTTCCAGTCATTACATTTATGGTACTCTGTTACAGTGCCAGTAGGAAACCAATATCCATGCCAAAATGAAAAAGCAACAAATTGAGTCAGTCATTACAACACTTAAACATCAAATTTCTTAATCTCTCAGTCTTAGTTTTCTCATTTATAAAATGGGGAAATTGTTTGCTGCCTCCTGAAAAGTGTTAACTCAAGATATACACCATGTCAATGTTTCTGTAAACTATAAAGTATCTACAGACATGATCTAGTAATATTACACAAGATCAGTATGGGCAAAAGAATATCCACATGCTGGCATATTAAAATACACTCAAATGTCATACACAACTAAAAGTTCCAGAAACAAAGCTCCATTAATATTTACTGAAGCTATTTCAAAAGTTCAGCCTTTAAATTTGTGGAAAATCTCTTAGAAACTGACAGTAAAAGTCTACATAATAAAATTAAATCTTCCATTACACACTTCTATACTCCATACAAATTACAGAACAATTTATTAAAACTTTAAAAATATGAAAATATATAGATACTATGTATAACATTCTTATAAGAGTATTCAATATTTATAGAAGTATGTCACTGGGAATGTGACATATAAAATCATCTTTTATAAAACAGAAGTTGAGGGCTGGGGACTTAGCTCAGTGGTTCCACCACCTGCCTCGCAAGTGCCAAGGTCCCAAGTTCAATCTCCAGTACCAAAAAAAACAGAAGTTGAATGTTTTTTAAGTTAGTTATTTTCACTTTTTACATCATACCATCACAATAAATATTCTCTTCTTCCTATTGCTTCATTACTCTGAAGGAGTACAAATGGTCCAAAAAATGAGGAGTCAGGTCATATCTGAGCTGGCTAAAATAGAAAATATCTTAGGAATAAAGTTCCTCTTTCTTCATTTATAGGAAGTACAGACATATTTTAATTTAAATTCAAAACCCTGTACCTCTACAACTGACATAATAATCCTAATTCATTTAATTTTATAAGTCAATGGCATGGAAGCAAATATTTAAACACCTAAACACCAAAAACCAGTATATGTACATATTACATAATAAACTATACTACAAAATAAAAAACCCAACCAAAAAATCGGCAGTGCTAATGAAAAGGTAAAACACAGCCAATTCAAAAGGTAATACATATGCCCATTAATAAACCCATGGAAAGTATAGAAAAATGCTCATTTTACTAGCAATCAGGAAATGAAATTTCTATAAAGCAAAACAGCAGAGAAATAATAGAATTATATTAATAATAAAGAACGACACGTAATAATTGCAAAATTACTGAAAATTGTACTATTGGTAGAGAAAAACAAGGTGTGAGGAGCTGTTCGATAGCTATTAAAAATTAAAGTATGTGTTCTATTAACCAGAAAATTCTATTTCTAGGTATATGTTTTATAATTAAGAATTTGTCTGGGGTTCCCCCCCCCCTCAGGTTTCTGGCACAGAGCTTCTATAACATTTGGAATTTTCCAAGTGATAGGAGTGTCTCTGTTGCTCAAATCCCTTGGATAATACCTGACTATGCTACAGAGATTATTCATAATGGAAGCTAGTCACCAGAGAGAACCATCACATGATCAGAGGGTTGGAGCTTGAAGCCAGCCCAATCTCCAGGGAGAGGGGAGCTGGAGACTGAGTTCAATCAGTAGATTGGCAAATTTTTAATTAACCATGCATATATAATGAAATCCAAATAAAAAATCTAGATACCTAAACTGTTCTGTAGTTCATGAACACACAGATGTGCCAAAAGGGAGGAACCATCTGATTCCAACAGGAAAGGGAAAGGAAGCTCTGCATTCAGGATCCTTCTGGCCCTTGCACTATGTATCTCTTCATTTGGCTGGTCCTGATGTATATATCCCTTACAATAAGTACAGTGTTGTCCAGAGTTCTGTTAAGATACCTTAATAAATTACATACCACACCTGAGGAATGATGATCCCCACCAAACATGTAGTCAAGTGAGCAGCAATGAAAGTGGCCTGAGGAACCCAGAATCATGGCTGGCATGTGAAGGTCTTCCTGGGATGCTGCCCTTTAAAGTAGGTCTAACACTAACTCCAGGTGATTAGTGCCAGAATTATTTGGCAATAGTATCTATCGGTGTCAGAACAATATCATTTTTAGGATGTTTGTACAAAGGCATATTCATAACATTTATTACAACACTGTAAAAATGGAAACATCCTAAATGCTTACTAATAGAATGGTTAAATAATTTATACTACATACATATTATGGAGCTTTGCATACAGAACAATTAAAAAGTTACACTTTGTATGTCTCCCATAGAAAAATCTCCTAAACACTTAAACAGACTGTAGTAGGATGTAAGCATGACAGCATTCTTATCAATCACTTCCATGGCAAAATCACGCAAGAAGTGAAACTTTTTTTCCTACACATTTGTAAATTTGTAAATGTATTAAAAGTTAGGAAATACACACACACAAAATGGTAACTGTTACATTTAGGACAATGTGATCACCAGAGAGAGGACTAAAAATTACTTCTACTTTATCTGAATTACATAAAGTTTATATGTATGGAATCCTATTTCTTCAGCTAAATAGGACTTCCAGCTAAAATTGACTTGGTTGAACACATTTATAAACCTCTGTTCACTCCAAATATTCTACAAAAATGATTTTAAAAATACAGTTTTAAAAAAGAATAAACATTTGAAAGAATAGAAAAAAATGAAAAAAAAGTGATACTGTTATACTTTAGAAAGAAGTGATAACTTTCACCGCAAAACCAAGACAGGAAAGTAGCAACATGATTTACAGCAGGCACAAGACATCCCCGGAAGCAGAAGTGAAAGGCTGAAGAAAAGTCCTCACTGACCATCTAAGAAGTGGTTAGGTGTCCCCAGCCATCATCCCTGACTTCCAACACCCAGGCAACTCCAACCCAGCATTAGACTGGAGGTTTGCTATTTGGAGAGGGAAAAATTTCTGGACTTAGGGAAAATGGTAATAGCTAAAACTATGGCAAGGTGCCATATTAATATTGAGTATGGACTTTAAACAAAAGTTATCATATTTGAACATTAAGACCCCAAATCTTTTCACTCTGCTTCTAGAACACTGGCATTAAAAAATTATGTCTTGGGCCAGGGATTTAGCTCAGTGGTTCCAGCACTGGCCTCGCTAGCACAAGGTCCTGAGTTCGATCCCTGGTACCAAAAAAAAAAAAAAAAATCATGTCTTCCATGTAAGAAAAGTCATTTCTGGAAAAATGATCAAGGGCAAGACAAAAGGCAATAATTTGCTATTCCTAAGAAAAGTACCCAGACAGATAGATGACTCTATATGCGTAGAATGGTTCCAATCAGCTTCTCAGTGTCTCACTTTAAAGTATGAGTAATCAGCCAAAGATCACCAAATGTCTGAGAAAAATACCTAATGAAAGACGAAGTCAAATAGAAAAAGCAACTTGAAAGAAACAAAAATCAGGAATAAAAGGAGATACATACATACACACACACACACACACACACAAAAACACGCACACATAAATACGTATTAATCTTAAAAAGATATTATGCCACAAAATAAAAATGGAATGTACGAAAAAACTCTTTCAATAATAAAAAGAAAGCATGTGGAATTTTTTTAAAACATTACAAAAACCCTAAAAGTTACAATACTAGTTATAATAATACCCAATGAATGAAAACAAAAATCCATCCCAAGACATTAACAATGAAATTGTATAATAACCCTAGGGGCAAAAGTCCTAAAAGTTAAGACCCTAAGAGCTGGGGGGTGAGGGAAAGAGGGCTCAAACACAGGATCAAAAACCAGAATAACATCCATATATACAAAAAGCCAGAGGCAACTCAGTAACACATTTAAAATTGAAGGAAAATAATTTCCAACCTAGAACTCTAGGTCAAGCCAAAATATCAATCAAGAAAGCAAGGGCAGAAATAAAACATTTCAAGACACTGAGGTCTCAAAAGATTTTACCTTACACACATTCTTTCACAGTAGAACAGAGAAAACTGTGTTCCACCCAAAGCAATGGAGAACATCAAAAGAGAAGATCAAGGAACCAGGAGATGGAACATGAGAGGTAATGGAACCTCCTAAAGGATAGAATGGCAGACAGAGATCTCATATGAAACCCACTCACCAGGGGCAGGTGAGAAAGTCCCAGAAGAGATATTAACAAGATTCAGAAATATTCAGAGAATATCTAATGTGTATGAATGATCTGAGGGCAATTTATATAATTATGGGAGGGCTGTTAAACTAAATTATCTTTTAAAAAACTGAAAACAAATGTTTAAAAACACAAAAGAAAAAATGCAAAATTGCTGAAGAAAAGCAGCCAATTGTGAACAGCATTTTGAATTAATAAAAGTTAATCAAGTTTCATACAATTTATAGCTAAGATACAGAAAAAACAATATTTAAATACTATAACTACAAACAGTTTAACTTCTCCATCTCCAAGCTCATCTCCAAGGAGATAGTTCTTGTGAAATCACTTTAATCCACAAATTACTATATAAAACCAATGCTATTGGTTTAATATATATTATAATGAATGACATTTAAAGTGATCTATAATAAATATTCTTAATTTTAGTTCCATGTGTGTATGTATTTAAAGAAACTAATGGCAATTTTCTGAAGAACTCTGTATATGACCATACAAAAGAAAGAGGAGTAGACAAGGGAGTCATTAAGCAGCCTGGCTTTCAAAGAGATCAAAGATGCTGTGTTTAAACAAGTCTTATGACAAGAAATCTGGAGAATTCCAAATCAAAGCCTCAAAGCTCTCAAACTGAAGGATGCCAAAGCACTAGCAGAGCAGTGAACTGCTTTATTAAATGTCATGTTACCCAGTCCAGGTTGCCTGAGATGTTCCACCATACAACTATAAAAAAGCTAAATTTGGCTCAATGGTAAAGCACTTGCCCAGTATGTACAAGGCCTTGGTTTCAATCTTTGAAGAACTGAATACAACCTGGATATAGAGAACACCCCACTTCCTTCACTTTCATAGTTGATTTAAGAAAAGACCATGGGGCAGGGAGGCTCTAAGTTTGTCAGATTCTGTCCAGCAAAAACAGCACACACTTAAAAAAACTGACTTGTCCCATCTTACCAATCATTTTAACCATTTCCAACCACCCACAAAACATATTTCAGATAATCTAAGAATATTTTGTAGCAAATTCAAATGGTTATTTAAAAAGCTCTAAGCACAGGATTATTTTAGTCCTAAGGCAATTTTATAATTGTCCCTTTTTGTATAACCTCCATTACATATGTTTTCTTTGGTTCAGAAATTCAATTTGTATATATTTACACACAAAAAAGACACAGCTACTACTGCTTCTTTCTGGAGTAACATATTTTTATATGTAATTTAAATATAACAAATAATTTTAGTAATCAGTAACCTCATTTAAAAACGTAATAATTGGGTCAGGGATTTAGCTGAGTGGTTCCGGTGCCTGCCTCACAAGCGCAAGGTCCTCAGTTTGATCCCCAGTACCAAAAAAACTAAAACAAAACATAATAATGTGGTTATCAAATATATTTTAGGGAACATTCAATAATTACAAAGTTTTGGGGCCGGGGATTTAGCTCAGTGGTTTCGCCGCCTGCTGCGCAAGTAAGTGCAAGGACCCGAGTTCAATCTACAGTACCAAAAAAAATAATAATTACAAAGTTTCCACCACAGGTAAGGTATAGTAAAAGCACTGTAAAGCTTAATTCAAATGTTCAGGAGAGAATCTTAAAAACAAAAAACACATATTATGAAAAATAAAAACTAAAACTCTGAATTCTTTTTGCAAAATTTAAGATGTTAACAAGGGAATATAATATCAGAGTAAGGCATGTGGCCTTGCTGAGAATGGAAAGTAGGACATCAATCTTGGATGTTTTCATTTGTGTCAAAGAAATTTAAATGCTAGTTTAAAAATATTAAGATATGAAATAATTTAATCCTCACAATACTACAAAGTGTTTATTTTACCCTGATTTTAGAGATAAGAAAGTGAGGTACACAGGGGCTAAGTCATACAGACAAGATGGACTTGACCCAAGCAGCCTGACTTGAAAACCCAAACTCTTTCCCACAGTAAGAGAATGCAGTCTGGATACAGAGAACATTCCACCTCCTTCACTTTCTTAGTTGATTTATAGACAGACACAGGACAGCCATTATAAGCTAATCAGAGTCCTTCTGAAAGAGGTAGAAACACTCCCTTCAGGCCTCTAAGGTCATTGAGGGTTAGAAGTAAAGGTGAATCATCCAGCCATCAGCATAAATGCCTATATTCAACAGAACATAATAAAACTAGGTGAAAAGCAAAAGATTAGAGCACCTATATGTGTACAAACAAAAAAGAGCACTGCTACACTTTAGCTCTAGGAGCCTTGGTTCCTGTACCTGTTCTTTCTATTCTGCGAATTATCCTAGCATCCTTTCCAATAATTAAAAAAACTCCATAGTTTTCCTACATAATGCTATCTTGAGTTGTATTTCTAGCATTTACAACTGAGAGTCTTTTTTTTTGGTACCGGAGATCAAACTTGGGTCTTTGCGCTTGCGAGGCAGGTGATGGAACCACTGAGCTAAATCCCCGGCCCTACAACTGAGAGTCTTAAGACAATAACAAAAAAGTATCCAAAGCTACAAGATATGACCATATATACGTACCGGGAGGTAATCAACATCTGCTTTTATTATTAAAAAAAGAGTAAATGAGGCTGGGCAAGGTGGTGCACACCTGTAATCCCAGCACCAGGCTGAGGTAAGGATTGCAGTGAGTTCAAGGTCAGCCTGGGTTACACAGCAAGGCCCTGTCTCAGAAAACTAGGGGAAAAAAAAAAAAGAGTAAATGAATGTCAACTTATCAGTGAGGTCAACTTCAAAGCGCTACATAAAATGGCAATCATGGACAAGTCTCTATTCTACAATCTCTATATATATGCTTCCACATTTCATCTTTCTCTATTATACTCAACCTCCTGTGACACTATATATTTACTTGTTTAATGTGTCCCCCTCATAGAATATAAAGCTCTGAAAGCAGGAATGTCTTATTTCTTTGTTGTTATATGTCACCAGAATAGTGTGTGGCTGAGTAGGCCCTTAAATATTTGTTGAGTGAAGTTTTGGAATACTGACCAATCATTTAAAATGTTATAAAAATTTAATACGAAGTTAGAAACTGAAGTGAAAAGAACATGTTATCAAAGAATAATCCATGGATCAAAGAAGAAATCACAGGGGAATGAGAAGTTAATGAATGTTAACAAAAACACTTCAAAATCTGTGGGGTTCAGCTAAAGCAATTCTTGGAGGAAAATGTATACCTTAGTATTTTGTATTAGAAAATCAGAAAGATTTATAACAGAAAAGTGTTCCAAATTTTGTAACACACACACACACACATACACACAAATATATATGCACACAAAGATGTCAACATTTTATTCTGGTTATTTCTAGTGGTGAGATGATGGTGGCAATTTCTTCTACACGCTTTTCTCTATTGATCTCTTTGTCTCTTAAAATTCTTGCTCTCTGGACTCCATCCTTGCTCTTTTCTCAATTTATATTCATCCCTTAGTAATCACCCATTTTTAAGATCATCTGATAATCTCCAAATTGATGATTTCTCAATTTCTTGTAAGGTCCTGAATTAGAGACTCATATTTCTATCTTAAGGATGCTTATATCCAAATTTAGCAGGACTAAAATAACTCATAATCATTCCCCAAAATATGCCCTCTCCATCTACCTTTATTTCGTATGTGTGTCAAACCCAGGGCCTCCCACAAGCCAGGCAAGCACTCTACCACTGAGCTACATCCCCAGCTCTTTTTAAATTTTGAGATAGGGTCTCACTAAGTTGCCCAGTCTGGCCTCAAATTTAATATCCTCCTGCCTCAGCCTCCCAAGGAGCTGGATTACAGGAATGCAATACCACATACAGCTCCATTTTTAATACTGGGTAAAGACATCACTATGTACCCTGGTTCTTAATTATCAGTTCTACCTTAAAAATTTCAATCAAGTACAACTTCTCTCCCTCAACAATGTCATGATTTCAATTTAGGCATCTTCCACCAACTAACAAGAGTTCTACTTTATTTTACTGCTACTATCTCTCTCCTTAAAAAATGTAATCCTGATCAGGGTTGTTTACAGTTCAAAAGCTGCACACCATACTACTAGAGAAGGTAGTCATCCACGTAAACTATGATTGCAATGATGCCCCTAGCCTGATCATGATACTGAAAGGTTTTCAAACTTGATTATACCAAAGATAGCACCATAATATCCTTCAACATCTGGCCCAATTTTCTATTCTAGCTTTATATATTCATCATTCTTCCATGCACCCAACAATCCAGATATACTTTTTAATGGCGGCTCATTGGTATAGGTGTATGATTCTCACTTAGGGTGTGAGAGGTCCCGGGTTCAGATATACTTTTCAATATGCCGTATCAAAATCCCAGGCTTTGTGGATTTTTTAGTCTGTGGTGGCTTCTGAATAAAAATTCTAAATCTTTCAAAACAGCCCAAATGCTACTGTCCTCTATGGCGCACCTTTTTAGGCTACCCTGGACCAAGATACCTCACTAAGCAATTTGTTATCAATCCTACAATAAAAGTTGTTACATTGTGTAATAATCACAGGCTACTCTGAAATTCAAGAAAGAACTGAGAAGGAACAAGAACGAAAAAGACTCCTGTTTGCACCCTTAACACATATAATGCCTGGCTTCTCAAAGGGGCTCAATACATGTTTACTATGTTCTCCATATGCATTACTACAATTATTAAACAAAAATGAATTTTCAAAGAAAAGTTACATGCTTACCTGGTCAACCCAAGTCTAATAATGTAGCAAACAAAACCTTAGGGTGACCAATTTTGTTTCCCAGTTTCTGGTGTTTCAACCTTTGAGAAATTCCCTCCAGTAGAGTGTGAACCAGACATAACTTGCTTATAACCACAGGAAATGCACTAAAGGCAATGGGTTGGGCGGGGCCTAACAATTATATAGATGTAGCAGTAGCCCATTTTGCTTTTCTCTCTCTTTGCTGGCTTTGAAGTAGGCTGCCATGAACTTAACAGCCACAAGGAAATGAATTCTGCCACACAATCTGAGGGAGTCTGGAAGCCAATCCTTTTCCAACTGAGCCTGTAGGTGAAAATTAATCTTGGCCAATGCTTCATTGGAGTCTCACAGAGGGCCTAGGCTAAACTGTACCTAGACACTTGACCCATAAAAACTAAGAAGTGTGTCTTTTGCTTTATGCAGCTAAGTTCATGGTAATTTGATAATGAGCAACACAGAAAATAATTAGAACCTAAGATATTTCTGAACCCTTTATTCACACAAAGGACCATATTTTCTCCAATTTCTAAACAAATAAATGTCAAATCAACTAAGTACATTCAAAACTAAAACAGACTAACAATTCAATTACATAGTGCTCAAGAGTATTTACATAAGAAGACTAAATAAATCTTAAGTATTCTGCTACGTAAAGCAGTCTTTTATTTTAACCCACCTGCCCATATTCCCAATTTTAAACATCAACGTATGTAGTACTTATATTCACACAACTTTCCTTATAAGCACAAAATGTATAAGAAATATGAAAAAATTGATATTTAATTAAGGATACTGGTAGCCAGAAATAACCTACTTAATGGTCACTAGGCAAAGCAATCAACTGGGGGATTTGCTGGCAGTGGAGACACCATGTCAGTAAAACAAGAGAGCTCTGTCTCTGGCAGGAACTACAGCAGCCCGCAAAGCATCCAGGTACAATACTTAGGTCAAGATGCTCTCAGATCAGATGGGCCCCTGTGCAACAGATGCCACTCCTCAGTCCAGCCCACTTTGACTCTGCAGTCAAGGTACAGTACTTTCAAAAAAAAAAAAATCCCACAGCAGAAACTTCCATGACAGAGGCCACACTTTAGCATGCAACATATTATCCGCTGTCATGTTTAAAGATACATGAGATTACAGGCAAGAAACATTAACCACCAAAGTTCCTTTTCAGAGGTGGCAGGGGTGGTTATTAAAAGTATCATTTTTCCTAGGAAAAGCAGTCACATTCCTCTTCAGCCATTCTCCGTAAGTCTACAATTATATAAAAGAACATCAAGGAATACAAAGCATATTAATTACAATATCCCAAACAAATATTTTGGTACTTAATTTTGGTAAGAAGCAATGATTAAGAACAATTTGATAATGGTTAATTAATGATCTACACCATAAAACCTCACATCTGTGTTAAAATTAAGAGAAATAAATCTTCCTGGAAATACAGATCTTACTTAATATAGTTTTAAGAAATCAACCACACTGCTTCAATGTAAAGAAAGAGGTTTCATAACAGAAGGCACCTGAATGAAAACCAGACTGCTAAAATACTCATGAGCAAACCACACCCAAACAAGCTCAAGACAATTCAGCCCAAAGTAGCATAGTAGTCGTGGTTTATTGTCTTAAATTAATTCACTTTACATTTTAACTTCCAGTCAGGGATACATTCCAGAAATCTACATAATTTCTCTCAAAATAACCTCCTTTCATTGGTGTATTTTCATCATTTAATTCACCTCCCCATCCTGTTGCATTAATGAAGGCTATTTTACCATCTCATATTAATTGCTTTTATGAACATTAGCGACTAAATGGAAAAAAATGTAGACATAAAACAAAGTCAAGCAAATCCTAAGATACTGCCAGGGATTTTAAATATTAGCCTATGCCATTAAAGACCTATCTTATTTTATTTTCTTGTTTTTTGGTTTTGGTTTTGGTTTTGTTTTTTGAGACAGGGTCTCACTAAGTAACCCAAACTGGCCTTCTACTCATGATGATGTCCTGCCTCAGCCTCCCAGGTGCTGGGACTATAAACGTGCACCAATATGCCTAGCTTAAAGACCAATTTTAAAACAAAGGTGATGGACAATATTAGTAGTAATCAAGAGAGAGCATCTGTTCATTTTACAAGTATTAAACTCATCCATCTGGGAAGAGCAACAAAAACAACAAAGACCTATTTCATCTATAAACTCCTATATAAATTCTAATTTTAGTCCGGTCCAGGGACTCCATTCTTGGAAATTTCTACAAACTGGAATACCTGGATTAGGCACCTCTCTGGGAGATATAAGAATGTATAAAGCCAAAATATATGTCCAAATTAAAGTGAAACGTAAAACCACTGCAAAAAAACCCTTCTTCAATTCACCATTTATGATAAAATTACTAATTAATCAACTTGCTAGACTCAGAAGACTAAAAAAGAAACCAAAAAAAGTACTAAGTTTTCATTTTCATAACTGCCTACAAGAGAAAGACAATTTTAACTCTGATTAGTACCACCTTTTCTTATTAGGAAACAATAAAACAACCATTTTGTAAAATTACAGTAAGAACTTTCTATTAATTTAGAAATACTTTTTCTCAATTTTCAAATGAAGTTCATTATATATGCCCAAATATTTGTTTAGTTTGTAATAAACACATTATATAATAAAGTGAAGTCAATGTAAAGTGTAATCAAGTTTAATTTTTAAAATAGTAAGGTTCATCATTCAGCTCCCTAAATCTCAGAATCATGAGAAATATGCTATTATTGTTTTCTTCATGAACCCATCCACTAAAATGCAGATGAAAACCCCACTAAGGCAATGCTGCTAAAAGATGAGTTTTTACATAAGTCTATTCCATCTCTCTGGCTCAGCAAGGATTTAAGGTTGTGGCACCGATCCCCTTATTTAAGTACAGCTAATTTTTCTGATCCTCTTCCAGAAACCTTCCTCAACTGAGGTTTCTCATGTGAATCAAGCAGACATGGAAAACTGAATGATGTCCCGATAACGCGTAACTAAAATTGCTCTAAACACACTGGAGAGGAAAAGTCAAATTCACTGCACGCAATGGAAGCCAGAGGATGTGAGTGCTTCATTCTCTGCACAGACCTGCGAATGAAAGAATGCCACAAGTTCCTCAGTGTCACTGTCCTGCTCCCATTCTTCCTAATCCAACAGCATTAAGAACTATATGGTAATTGCACAAAATCTAAGAATTTAATTTTTTTTAAAACTGCTTTACTTCCAACTTTCAGCAATGAGATCTTTTCTACTTCCTAATTTACTATGAATAGCCTGGTTGTCAACTATTTGCCCCCAGAATGAATGGAATGTATTTACTTTAATAAAATAAACTCATACAAATATACTTTGTCAAGGAAAATTATCACTCTCTAAAAAAGGAACAAAAGTACTAACTCAAGTATTAAATATTAATTTCACAAAGCTTTCCTAGTCTCTCCTTTAGCAAGCTTTTATGTAGAAGTATTTTTAAAAAATCGTAACTGCTAAGTGCAAATTTTCATTTGAAAAAGAAATTTTTTTTAAAGTTTATTCTCAAATTAATCTCCAATTCTTTAGAAACTGCTTTACTGCACCTTCAACTATGTTACTTGTGATCAAATCACAGGAAGGGCGCTACTTGTTCACTTTCTCAAAAACAAAAGCTTTTTTAAAAGATGGACCAATTTTAGAAAACGTTAATATTTTTATTTACATAGCAAAAACGACTGTAAACAAGTAAAGTAGATAAAGTCAAGTGTTGTCCCATACTGCATGTTCAAAGTAGTATTAAAAAGATGAGGAAAACTAAATATCACATTCTTATTTTTAACTTATGCTAATGTGAATGGCAATGAAACATCAGAATAGATACATTACATACTGAATATTCCACTTATCAATTCCCACTCAAAGTTCTTACATTCATAGGTACACTAGTAAAGAGCCATAAAAATGAAGAGGATATGTTGTCACTGCTCTTCTGTGATCCGTTGTGAATTTAATATCAGACCTCAATGCAATGATACAGGAAGGTTTACCCTTCTATATGAAGAGAGGTGATCTGCATCAGCATAAAACACACAGTTCATTTTCCTCAGAGCAAGACACCCTCTCTCCGGTTTCTACATTTTAAAAACACATTATTTTGCTATTGAAAGCCTTTCACAAGCGACTTTTCCTTAGCTCTAGCAAACACTGCTCTGCAAAAGAACGAAGCCAATTACAGCACCCTGTGAGGAAAGTTGTGATAATTTCCATACTCTCTCCTTAAGAAGTTGTTTTCTACTGTTTATAAACGCTCCTGCTAAGCAGGACGGACATTAACCGTTACGTAAAATGACAATTTACTGGAGTTAAAAACACACTTCCCATTAACACATGCATCCAATGAACGTACCTATACGTGGAAGGTGAGACTATTTAAGAGACTTGAGAATTACCATTTTATATTAAAAGTGGGTTCGAAGGACAGCACTTCCCTTTTCAAATACTCAAAATGTCCATCTGAATTTTGGCCTTTAAAACTGCTCATCAGTCCCCAGGCAGAACTACATTTAGCAACGGGTCTCCTGCAGACTTCCTGGTACTGCAAACCACAACCACGCGAGCTGTTTCGTCGGTTTTACAACAGCATATTCCACGCACCTCGCTGGGGAAAAAGGACTTCCCTACGAGTGAGCCCGGCCTCGGGGAGGGCGCCTCTCGGGCCCCTCCCCTGAAGGGCCGGGGCGCGCCCAGCTCGGGAAAGAAGGCCAAGGGTGAAGATCCCCGGAGCAGGGAGCCAGGTGCCGCGCGGGGAGGGGGCCGTACCTCCGAACATGTGAGGCGAGAGGTGCGCCGGGAGCGAGCCGATCACTAGGCGCGGCCCACCGGAGCCCCCGCCCGCCGGCCGGTCCCTGCCGCCGCCGGCGTCCTCTGGGCTGCTGTGCACGGAGTCCTGCGAGCCGTAGGGTCCGCTGCTGCTGTTGGGGATACTGACGCGGGTCCCCGACGCCACGCTGCCCACGGCCCCGCCAAGTGAGCGGCTGCGCGGGGCCGCCGGAGCCGCCGAGGGCGCTGCCGCGCCGCCCGAGGCGCCGGGCTGGGGCGCGCCGGGCACCTGAGGCGGAAGCCTGGCCGCGGCCCGCGCCCCGCCGCTGCCCACGTTCCCCTCGCGCGCTCCGCCGCTGCCGGAAGGCAGGTCCGAGCCCGAGTACGCGCGGGTGCGGCCGTTAGCGGCGGCCGGGCCGCTCTGCTTGGCGCCCATGTCCGCTCTGCCGCGGGCCGGCCCGCAGGGGCCCCCGCTCGTCCGGGCCGGCCCCGGCGCGCTGTCCTCGGGGCGAGGCGAGGCGGAGGAGGCCCGACCGCGGGCGTCGCGCGCTGCTCCGGCGGGCGCCGGCTCAGGTGGCGGTTTCGGTTCTGGTGCCGCTCTCTGCCGCCGCGCTCTGCGCCGCCAGCCTCGGCACCGCCTCCTCCCGGGCGGCTGCCGCTACCGCCGCCATCCTCCGGCTCCCACGGCGGCTCACGGGTGAGTGGGAGGTGGCCGCCCAGACTCCACCGGGGCCACCTTCCCTCCGCCCCCGGCCGCCCAGCTGTGATGAGCCGAGAAAGAGGAAAAACGGGCGGCGCGTGAGGGGACCAGGAGGGCGGGCAGGCGGGGTGCGCTGCCCAGCAACCGTCGCCTCACTCCACGCGCCCAGGAGGGGCCGCGGGAGTCGAGCCTAGAAGCTGGGGATGCCCGCGAGGTGAGGGTCCGAGCCCAAGCACCCGAAGGTCAAAAGGCTGCGCGGCCCCAAGCGGCGGCCAGGCCTGAGTGTTTGGGTGGCTCGCGGTGATCCCGCCCCCACCTCCTCGCGCCTCCCTACAGATTGGCTCCCGCCTGCGTTGCCCCGCCTTCCCGGGCCTAGGCCTACCCTCCCGACTCCGCCTTGCTAAGGTACGGCGGTGTGGTAGGTGCTGCCACCCTTGGACTCGGTGATGGACAGGTCGGTGCCTCCACCCTCCCGGCCATAGCGCGTCCCCTCCTCCACAGAGGGGCCCAAGCGGATTGGAGAGAAGGAGCCCCTGGGGGCGCCAATCAGAAGGCGACCCCTCCTCCCCCACGTGGCCTGCAGAAGCCGGGGAAGAGCGATCTCTTTCACCTTTTCCTGACTGGGCTTGTGAGTGGCTGTCCCCTGGGTCCGGAGCCTTTCGGTTTGGGTGGTGTTATTCTCCTCTTAGTGGTGTTGCACGCTCTGATTTTTACAAACAAATTCTGAAGCTCACCAATTCTGATGATAAAAAGAACAGTGAAGACAAAAGAGATAACCGAGGAGGCTGATAACCAACTTGGCTTGATTTAGGCTTACTCCCTTGAAACACTCCAACCCGAGGAAGTGCAAAACTGGAAGGACTAAGAATAAAACGGCCAGACCTTCAACAGTAGGGCAAAAACTAAGATGCAGAGCGCTGGGCGTGGTGGCGCAAGGCCTGTAATCCCACCACTCTGGGAGGCTGAGGCAGGAGGATTGCTGCAAGTTCGAGGCCAGCCTGGCCTGCATGAAGTTCAAGGAGACAGCTCAAAAAACAAAAGCAAACAAACAAACCCTGAAGTGTAGAGAACTGCCACAGATTTGACACCTGGCATCTAGGCATAACAATCAAATTAAATTATGTATAGAAAGTGAGCTTATTGGACTTTATAGGACTTTAGTTTTTTTGTTTTGGGGTTTTTTTTAAGCCTGGAATGCTTGCATTAAATTCCTATGACACCCGCACCTTTAAAATTCTGTGATTTTTCTAAAATGGAATTTAATAAAATCCTAAGCTCATTTGTAGCAGTGACACACAGCATAAGTCTAGATAGCGAAAGGACAGCCCACTTTGCCTGATGTGTCATCTACATGAAACAATAGTAAGGGGTTCTTCTATACAAACTATCGAAGTAAATGCTTTTTTTCACCATATTTGCAATGAGGCACATGTAGTGATTGTCACTCTTTGAAAGGGTATGGGAATAAGTTTTAAACAGAAATACACCCCAGTATGGTGACACAGGGCTGTAGTCCCAGCTCCTCAAGAGACTGAGGTAGAAATTGAAACCCAGCCTATGGAACAAGGCAAGACCTCATCTCAAAAAAATGGACATAATTTGGAAATAAAATGTCTATATATATATATATATATATATACACATACACACACACACACACACACACACACACACACACACACACAGTCAAAGCTTTTATATAGAGAAATGTTCGGATGTGTCCACCATTTGGCAAAGTGTCTTTGAGTTGGCACCCAATTCCCATCCCCATCATCACAGGCCTTCAGTGTTCCAGTTCAATGCTGTGTAACAACTCCTCCCTAGGCCTGATTATGTGGTTATTGTTAGACTTCAAGACTGCAAGCTTCTCGTTGATACCTCAGTGCCTCACATATTGCTGGGCACCCATGGCAGTATGATAAATGTTCAGTAAATGAATGATGCATACATCTTCACCAGTGCCACCAAAATGATTCTTTTGGAGTTCACTCAGGAATTTACCATGTTCTTATTGTCCTTACCATCTCCCACGTGTGGCTGCCCTTTCCATCTCCTCTCTGGGTGGACTATTTGTTTCTTTCCCTATAGGATTCTGGAAGTATAACATTTTGGTCGTCTCTGTTCTTTCCTTGGCCCAGTTCCCTCTCTCCTCAACCCTCTTATCTCTCTCCAAATTGTAATCCCTGTGAAGATGACAGTGTGTTTTATCATCAACCAAACTGTCTGACTACATTTAAAATTTGTAGCTTCTTTATTATTCCCTGTTTGCAAAAATTAAAAGTGTCATTTCATCCAAATCAGCACTCAAGTAAATACATCTATGTAGAAATTAAACAAATTTCCCATGGCATACATTCCCTTTTCTATTATACTCTGATTTGCTTTTATAAAATACTGGTCACTGCCCACTGAATTGATTGCACAACCCACTAAAGGATTGTAATCTGCAGTTTGACAAATGATGGTTTAAATCAGTGCTTTGAAAATTTCATTGGGCAAAGGCATCATCTGGATACTTTGCTAGAGCAGACTGCTGGACCCCACCCCTAGTGCTTCTCATTCTTAGCTCAGGATTGGGCCTCAAGAATTTGCATCCTAACAAGCTGACTGGTGATGTTGGTGCTTCCACCAAATCTCAGGCCACTTTCAGAGAAGCTCTGGTCTAATTGATTTCCTTCCTGTTCATGAGAACTGTTATTTTAATGTCTCAGTAACTCTTCAAGGACCAGACCCACAGCTCTTTAAAATTTCTAATAGTTAAAGGATTTTCTTCTTTTTGTTTTGTTTTTGCAATGCTGGGAGTCTAACCAGATCCTTGAACATGCCAGGCAAGCTCTACGACCACCCCTGAAACGTTTCGTATACTATACTTTTCTTCCTTGGTTAAATGATATTAAATGATATTTTGATCAGAGGATTTGGGAGTTTGAAATTAGTTTGAACATATTGTTAAGGCTAACAAAATTACTGACCAGAAACCCACCCTAATTGTGCGCTTAGCACAAAAAATTCTAGTTTTAATATCAGCTGGGGTGAATCTCTTCCCTTTGGCTTTTATTTTCTTTTGTGCTCCTCTTTGCTCTCTTGCTCCCATATCCTAAACCCGTGTTGGATCAGCCCTCTGAAGAGTTGCACAGAGCAAAAGCTTTGTGGCACCCATTAGGTGGGCCCCACCTCCCAAAGGGGGCTCTCTTACAGCCTGCATCATCCCTACATAGTAAATAGAGGGAGGTGTTTACTGGGAGTCAAACCCAGGGCCTCCCATGGGCCAAGCAAGCACTCTACCACTGAGCTACATTCCCAGCCCTTTTTGTTTTATTTTGAGACAGTCTCAGTAAATTGCCCAGGCTGGCCTTGAACTTGTGATCCTCCTGCCTCGACCTCCCAAAAAGCTGGGATTGCAAGCCTGCACTGTGGTGCTGGCTCAGCCCTATAACATTTTGCTAGTCTTCACCATCCTACTTTTTCACTCATTATAGTTTTCAAAAGCTGGCCATAGTTTTGCCCTTTAGGAAAAGCAAACCAGGAATGGTGGCACATAGCTGTCATCTCAGCACTCTGGGAGGCTGAGTCAGGTGGATCATAAATTCAAGCCCAACCTGAGCAACTCAATGATTTAGGAAGATCCTGTATCAGAATAAAAATAAAGGGGGCCAGGGATTTAGCTCAGTGGTTCTGCCACCTGCCTCACAAGCGCAAGGACCCAAGTTCAATCCCTGGTACCAAAAAAAGAAAAATAAAGGGATTGGAAATGTAGCTCAGTGTAAAGGCCCTGCAATCAAACCCCAGTACCACAAAATAAACAAACAGGTAATAAAATAAGTATTGATATATTACCTGGTCTCTAGCAAAATAGGACTATATTTACTTATCCTTTAAGTAAAGTCCTTTATAGGATTATAATTACTTATCCTTAAAAAGAGCTTTTTTTCTATTAATATATTTATAAAGAAATGTACCATCTAAACATTAAAATTTATCTTCATGCCAGGGGTGGTGGCATATGACTGTTAGGAGGCTAAGGCAGGAGGATTGCTGTGAGTTTGAGGCCAGCCTGGACTGTATAGTAAGTTCAAGTCCAGCCTTAACTAAATAGTGAGACTCCCCCAAAATATTTATTTTCATATATCCTACAAAAACACTGCTTAAGATTTTAATAATTAGAAACATATCTTAAATTCTGAAACTAAAAGTAGGGTATTTAGCAATCACATTGTTGGATAATTTTTCAGATAACATCAGTAGCTTATATAATGCCTTTAACAAATGTTTGTTCTCCCCTCCCTGTATTTTCATTGGTTCTCTAGTGACCATCAAGGGACAGGAGCCAATCATGCAGGATTAGAAGCATACACTATGAAGTAGGTGAGTTCAAGCTGGCTTTAGGCCCTGGCTCTGTCTGATACTGGCTGTAGGATTTGGGGCAAGTCACTTAACCTGGCTCAACCTGTTTCCTGCAGAAAATGCACATGACCATAATGCCAGTCTCACAGAGTGGCTGAGAGTTTCAAAAGTTCAGTCTTTAGTGGAGCGTATTTTGAAATTTGTTGGTATATAAATAAATTTTAATCTCAATCTTATTATCCTAGCAGGGCATAATGATTTGCATGTTGCCTGTAGCAATTTGTGAGAATGTACAGTTTAATATATGCTAATACTCTCTAGAATTGATTTTACTATTTTTGTGTAATTTTGGTGCATTATTGACACTTAAAGATTTATTTGTAATAATTACAGTCATTTACTAATAAGTATGTTCATCATTACTATAATAATGACAATGGCATGACAAGCTATGATGACAAATCTATGTCTAGTCTCTACTATAAAATAGATGAATGTATATACAGATAAAATTTGGAAAGAAAATGTCATTAGCTGTTTGAAATCTCTAATATTAAAAGCTTTTAATTTAAATTTCCCTCAACTTCACAGGGTAACATTTTAACTAAGTACTCTTTGTTGTCCTAAATAGGCTTAAATGTGTCACAAAAATATATCTTGTTAATCAGCTGATGATCAGAGCCCTGTGTTATGTTTAACACCCATTCTAGAATTATTTTCATTTCTAGAAACAGTTGAGATCCAATGTCAGCACTTGCTAATAAAAATAACTTAATTCTTGCCTGTCAACATAGTATAGGGTATTAATGAGGATTAAATACTTATGTTCCATTCTCAATTCACGTTGGCTTGCAAATAACATTTTTTAAAAAATATTTTAGGGCCTTTATTTAAAAACCTTTAATATAAAACAGCTACAATCCATGATGTTTTTCCTGAATTATAAAGAAAACTGAGTCCATACATAGTACTTTAAAAGGAATCCCAGATCTTTGTTGCTGTTGAAAAGACATAAAATTTTGTGGAAAGATGTGTAATGGGGCCAATACTAAAGAGATTTTTCCCAGCCTACATAAGTGAAAAGTGGCTTGGAGAAAAAATAGTTCTCTGCTACATAATGTATGTGGTCCCTCCTCCAAAGAATATGCACCCTCCTCCAGCCTCTTGTCACTTGCTTAAATCACTATGAATGATTAAAAAGTATAAGATGTTTTCCCTTATCACTGTCTCCCTTAAGAGTACCCAAAAGGCCCAGTAAAGGCAAGCCTTGTATTTTAGGCCTGAATTGCGTAAGCCTCCCAAGTACAGGAACTCTATTTCTGCTTTATTTTTAACTCACCACAGTGCCTGCTTCTTGGGAATTCCAAGACAATCTGCTTGCAGGAGACTTTCAGTTAACTGCTATGGATCACGAGGAGCAGGAAGCAGTGATTAACGCATACCCTGAATTACTACTGACTTAGACTTTCATTACCACCTTAAGTTTGTATGTCAAATTTGTTACCTTTCACATTTTTCAGCCAAGGCAGTCAATACCTTAGGTAGCCAATTCCTTTTAAGTGGCTACTAAATGGTCTCTGCCCCCAAGTTAGGCCAGGTGGGAAAGGGTAAATTCATAACTCCCCCAGGAATAAGCAAGAAAACAGTGCAGTAAGAAGTACTGGTCAGACGAAAGACACCGAATCACCCCGGTGCAGACAGGCAGCCACCTGGTTCCACACTACAAAGACGCAGAGGACACCAGACCACCAGACCAAGGTACTGAGTCCCGCTGTTCCCAGCCCAGAGGT
>NW_004624739.1:505305-549710 GCF_000247695.1 Heterocephalus glaber
AGGAACAGACATTGGGGATCACAACCCCAGGAAGCAAAGCAGAATGAACCCATCTGGCATGACAAGAAATTAAATGGAAAGGGGGAGAACCCAACAAAAAGAAAAAGTCATGGCAATGACAAGTCAATACATTTCAGTTATAACCATCAGCGTTAATGGTCTCAATTCACCAATCAAAAGAAATAGACTGGCAGAATGGGTCAAGAAGAAGTACTGGTCATCTCCCCTACTCTGTTTCCCAAAAGCTCTCTGGGGTCTAGCTGAACTCTAGGGATCCAAGTCTAAACTGAATAGGTTTTGGAACATGAGCACTGATCCAGGTCATCCCTGGTCCATGGATACACAAGGGTACACACTTGGAGCATCTTCATTCTTTAAACAATGGCTGCACCTTTGCAATGTGCTTGGCCCTGGAGATGCAGAGTTAATACCAAACAAGGTCCCTGCCTTCAAAAATCTTATAGTTTATAGTCAGAGGTCCTAAATATAAAGAGGTGATTAGAGTGCTATATGGTACATGCGTATTGGAGCTGAGCGAAGGGCTGGGGGTTGGGTAAAGGACAAAAATACAAGCCCAGAAGTGACACCAGGCTGTCTTGGGGAATAGCCATGGTATTCTAGGCTGAAGAAGCCTGTTGCAAGGGAGAGGTCTGAGCATCTGAGGAACAGCAGCTCACTGTAGCTGGAATTAAAAGGAGAGGTGAGGAAGTTTGAGAACAGGCTGGAAAAGTATGTTGGGGCAGAGTCTAACTGGCCTGGTGTGCTGGGCTAGGAAGTTGGAAGGCATCCAAAGGGCAAGAGGGAACCGCTTTCCTAAACAGGGCAGTAGCATGATGGTATTTATAGAGTGAAGGATAGCTCAGGCAGCATTTTGGAGATTGGATTGATGGCAGGGAGGAAAGCACAAAGAAGTAACACTCATCAGAAGGCTGATGTAGTCATCCAAGCAAGAAGTGAAGAGAAGCTGAATTAGAGCTGTTAACCTTATGAGACTGCAGTCTCTGGAGGCCTTAGACCCCAAAGGGCTGTTTGCATGGCCAAGAAGGAAGAGGCAAGGGTGGCACATAAGGTTTCTGTTCCCTGGCAGTAACACTAGGAAGGAATATGGAGGGAAAGAGCATGCTAGAGAAGGGAGGAAGTTGAATTTGGCTTTAGGAAGGCTGCAGGAAATTAGGCCTTAGGTGTGGCCAGGCACAGGGTTAAATTCAGTTGGCTTTACATGGGGGTACACACAGGCTGCCTGGTCTGGTCTCTCTGAGCACCGCATTTCATTTTTGTTAGTGTCCTGCACTCTGCATGTGCTCACCCCACCTAACTCAGTGCTGTTCCTGAGATAGACGTTGTGGAAACGGGCCACAAGGAGCAGCAGAGTTGGTGCACAGCCATGTTGTAGGGTGGCCTAATAGTAATACTGGGTGTGGCAGATTTATTCTTCATGGTTAACATTCCATGAGCGAAGGAAATCTAAGCCTTGTTATTTTCCAACACATTCTACTTTACAAGACAACGGTTGTCCATGACGTTGAATCAGCCTATTAAAAAGTTCATCACCTAAAAAATTACATCATATATTATCTTAAAAATAATGACTGTGGTAGAAAAATGCTCCCCTAGTCCCCCAAATGTCCATGTCCTCACCCCTGAAATCTATAAATATGTTACCTTACAGGACAAGAGGGACTTTGCAGATCTAAATAAATTAAGGCTCTTGAGATTGAGAGGTTATCCTGGATTATTTGGGTGGGTGCAATGGAATCACAAGGTTCAAGGTAAATAAAAGAGGAATGAAGAAGGGTCAGGGTTAAAGTGATGCAAAGAACAACTCAACTGACCATTGTTGGTTTTGAAGAGAGAAGGGGGCCACCAGCCAAGGAATGCAGGTGGCCTGTGGAAGCTGGAAAGGGAAAGGAAATTCTCTTCAACAGCCGCCACAAGGAACACAGCTCTGCCAACTCCTAGATTTTAGTCCAGTAAGACCCATTTTGGACTTCTGACTACTAGATTCCCAAGAAAAATGTATGTTGTTTTTAAGCCACTAAATTCATGATAATTTGTTACACCCACAATAGGAAACTAACATAGTGCCTGTTCTTTAAAGTTTCAAAGTCCTCTGATTTACAAAAAAAATCGAGTAAACAGGGCCACTAAAACCTTATATGGCTAATATATATTTTGTTACTTTTTCTTAGCTTCCTGCTACCACTCATGAGCCATGGTAGTTTAGAATGCCTTAGTTTCCTGAAGGTGGGCCTGCAGGTATCTGGCTTAGCATTGCTGCTTCAATGACCCTAAGTGGAACTTTCCATTGACTGGGGAATATCCTTGCAGCCTGCCTTCCACATGCAGGCATTCGAGTAGAAGGTCACAGGGTTAAAAATAATAACCTTTGGTTCAGAGTTTCTGTTTATATTTTTTAAAACTCTGAAAAGACAAAATATGTAAATAGACAACATATTTGGTGAAATTACAATTCTGAAAACAGCTCTGCGTTTGCTGGGACTTGAGGAAGGGCCTTGGGGGCTGTTTTGTAAATCTGCAAAGGCACAAAGGGAAGGCGGTGGCTGGGAAAGTCCACACTGACATCTAGTGATACAAAACTGCACTGCCAAGGGCTCTAAATGAAAGCGTTTGCATCTATGGGCTCTCGTTTCTGACACACCTACTATCTCCCAAGAGGGCTCAGGACTCAGTTCAGACCAGCCAACCCCAGCTGCCCGGTTAGGGCCAGGCAGTTTAGCTTCACTATGTTTGCATGCACAGGTACAAAGTTTAGCTGTCTGAAAGTTTTGTTCCTTAATTTTTTGAAATGATCTTTTTTGCATGTTTGAAAGCCAATGATTTTACTTGTACAAGATTTTTTGTACATCAGGTAACCAGATCCATTAATACTAAATGAGTTTTAAAGAGCATTTATACCTTCTGTATGTTCTCAGAGCAATTGTTTGGGCTATGATGTCTCGAGGAAAGAATAATCTAAATCCAGGGATGGAACCTGTGCAGCAGGTCCTTGCCCTTCTTTGACCTGAGAAGTTTGCATTTGGTTTTTAGCAGCTCTGAACCCAAAGGCACCAGAGAAATTTTTATTTTCCCATTTTTTTCCCTATGCACAGGTGAAATAAGTCAATAGAGAGATTTTTTTCAGTCTTTTTCCTTAAGGGGGCAAAATTAGAAGGAAGACTAGGTTTTGACAGCTCTTGTGGTACCTATGCAAAAACTATTGAGGGGTTGCACAACGATATGAATGTACCTTATGTTGCTGGACTGTTTAAGGTGGTTAAAATGGCAAACATTATGTTATGCATATTCTATCACAATATTTAAAAGTGATGAAGGGCCAATCAGTGGCAGTAACAGTAAGAATAGAAGAAAATTCCACTGGATTAATCAAATGATTGAATGGTGATACATTTTTATGTAATTCTTATAAACAAAATGTGAAGATTAATTGCAGGTGAACAAATATTAAACCTTTTGAAATACTAATGTCAAACACGCCTCCTATTTTCTCAACATTATGAAATAACTTAATCAGATTTTACAAGGAAATGTGTTTGCCTTCATACATTTAGAACATTTTTTATGACATAAAAATACTAAAAGCTTCAAGCAAATCATACAGATAGGAAAATAAAATGTGTTATAATAAAATATACAGATTTAACAGAGAAAGACCAAAAAGAAAAACAACAAAAAAGCTCTATGAGATATCTCTGGTTCAGTTTTGACTGTCAGAAATATATGAGAGGTACAAATATTTCCAGAATTCAGTTCCTCCCATGAGGCAAGCAATAAGAAAAAAGATAAATAACTTTTAGGGAGCTGCTCCAGACATGGATTGTGCAAACAGCAAATTCAACGGTTTAGAAATGCTGATCTAGAAACAATGACTTTTTAGAGTTTGTAGTAAATTGAAAGAGTGATCCACTGAAATTCCAGGGAAACATTAGAAGAGATCTGGAATTTCTTCTGTAAAAGGTAACATTTCAATAAAACATTTACATGGGCATAGTATATCTTTTAACAGATGCTATACTAATAATTAATCTTTCTCTGTTTCTTCAATTCTTCCCCCTCCCCAATCAATGATTGGACAAAGAAGCAAAAAATACTTTGAAGACCAGTACTGATTAGGAGAATGAAGCTACAATTAAGATTTCACTTTTCATATACATGATTTTCATACTGAATTAAATGACAGCATATATTTATTTGTTGATAATAATTCATGAGTTTTAGTAGCAAAAGAGTTCCTTCTGGAATTCAATGAGAAACTTAGGATGTACAATTTGAAAAAAATAAAGATGAATGTGGTGGCACATGTCTTCAATTCCAGCTACAAGAAAAGCAGAGGAAGAAGGATCACTTGAGGCCAGGAAGGATCACTCTAGACCAGCCTGGAACAGCGATACCTGCCTCCAGATAGATAGACAGACAGATCACGCAGAAAATGTACTTAGCTTGACTGTATATGGGCTTCAGAGGAACAAGAGTTTGGAAAGCCAGGTCACTTCTCTAGTATTTTTTTTTTTTTTGGTACCGGGAATCAAACTCGGGACCTCGCGCTTTTGAGGCAGGCACCAGAATCACTGAGCTAAATCCCCGACACAGTTTCTCTAGTATTTTTGTAAACCCAGACATCATACAGAGAAAGAAAAAGAAGTAACCATCTATTATCTGCAGTGTACAGTGCTAGAATGACAGTGATCTATGGCCAAATGGTGATGGCTGGATAAACCAAATAATAGGAACTGTCTTGTTTTTCACATTTAGTGTAACTTAGTTAATGGCTTGTATATAATTTCCCAAACTATTTATTTTTTATGACTTAAAATAATTATCTTCCATGTCAGGCAAAGGATAAAGAATCCAAATTCCTCACCTGAAGGGCAAATAGCCTCAGGAAAGCATTTGTATCCAGACACTGAACTATAGACTAGCACCAGTCTGTGATGAAGTGCTGATAGTAAGATAAGACAAATTAGGACAAGGCAATAGTTGCCTTGTTATATATATAAAAAGCTAGATATAGTCAATATACAAGACTGTCTTTAGTCCAAGATTATATCCGTCTTATTCTTATGATAGCTATAGATGGAAACATATTGGGGGGATTGGTTTTTTATTGATTCTTTTTTCAAAAATGTTTTTAAATTTTTGACAAAGACAAATTGGCACCTTGATATTGATTCTTAAACTCTTTTTGGAATGTTGCTGATTTGCGAAATGTAAAAGATGAGAAACTATTACTCAAGAGATATTATTTCCCACCTTTGTTTCTCCTGTCTGCTCCCACACACCAAAGTGAAAGGGGGCGCCTCCATCAACCAGAGTCTCAGTGAAGCTTGTTGTCAGCTGTTGCCTAAGCTGCTGAAGGGGAAGGGTGCATATCAGAAGAGCTGGGAGTCTTCTATGTGCTACACCAAGGCTCCGGATGGTTCTAGTAAGGTCTTTACCTTCCTTTGGGTAACATTACCCTCTCCCCAAACAGAGCTAAACTGGAAATTCTTACTCAAAAGTATCATACATCCAGGATGTTTAATTTTTTTCAAATTGTTTTTATTTTTTAATATAAACTTTAATTTTTATTAGTATGTGTTTGTAGTACATAACAATTGCATTCATCATGGGGAGTTGGTACGTGTACATGACGCATCTTAATTCTTTTTATGACTCATTCCCCTCCCTTCCTTCCATCCAGGATATTTTAGAAGGATTACAGAAGACCTGGGTACCCCATTTATTAATTCACTATTTTCCCCTCCCTCCATGTCTGTGTTATAACTTCCCAGAAAGACGAGTGGGATACCTAGGGAAGGCAAGTGCTTTGGAAACATCCAACAACCAGTGCCACACAGCTTTCTTCTATCTCAAACATTAGTTGTTGGCACTGGAATTTGAATTTTTTAAACTTTTAATGTTTATTTGCTCTCCTGGGACAAGAATTTAGTTATTCTGAGTCATTGTTTCCTCAAGGAAAAATTGAAGGACTAAGGTCAAAGTCTCAAACTGCAGATTATAACCCATTGGTGGGGGAGAAAACCAATTCAATTATATATATATATATATATATATATATATATATATGAAAGAAAATTGGTTTATTTGTTTTTACTTGTGGTATTGAGGATCAAACCTAGAGCTTCCTGCATCCTAAGCAACCACTCAGCCATATCCCCAGTCCAAGAAAATAGTTTTGAGTGACTAGAAAAATATCAAAGTGTGTCTCATTTGATGAACATAAATATTGTTTCATAAAACTTTATATATTCTGAGACATAGAATATTTTTCCTAATATGAGCTACAGTTCAAAAAACTGAAAAGCATGAGATTCATTAAATGATCTCTGTAATCTGTTACAGCTGAAAATTCTGTAAAACTCAGCACAGAACTCTCCTTCTACCCATACCAGCTCAGCTTCCCCCTCCATAAGCCCAAGAAGTCCTCTTTGTCCTTGATTTTGACATCCAGTGTGGTGTACTTCACACAAAATGCCATGACTCCTTCATGCAAATTGAACATTAGGCCTTTCTCTAGCTGCCCTGGCCCCTGGGATAGTGTTTCACCCAGTACTTATCATACTACAGTATATGGCAATTATTTGTCCATTGTCCCAGAAATGGTGCCTATACTTCGTGCGGTTGGTAGAACATAAGAAAGTAATGGAGGAAAAAAAGCAAGGAAACAACAACTGTATTTAACCATCTGCCAGATCTCAGAATTTTCTCCTGCCCTGCCCCAACAGGCCTGAGACTGTAAGATGGATGACAGGGGGTGGAAGACTCATCTCACTCTCTGTTTCAACACACTATACTTCAGCAGAAGGACTTGTTTTTATTACCCGATTGAGTTCACATGGGTAGGTTTTGGCAGCAGCAATTATTCTCCTTATTACTCTACAGATGAAGAAGAAATAGATTTGGCTGTGACATGTTGGATTTTTCTCAAGCAAATCCCATATGGAAGATAAAAGCTTTTAATTCTAATCAGAGGCAGCCGAAAACACGCCTGGCTTCCTGATTCTTTAAAGCCTCTCTTTCAAAACACTTTGAGGACATGCCACATGCCAGGTGTTGCACCAGATTCAAAGTAGAATACATGACAGAGGTTTGAACAAATTGCTGCAGGATCACTGGGGAAGGGGAGGCTCCTGACAGATGCTGAGGAGAGTTGACAGGCTATGCTACTTCACAGAAGAAGTGCTGAGCAGTGAAGAGTAAGGAGTTGACAAGTGAGAAATCGGAGGAAACTGTTTGGGAAGACAGAACAGCAAGGACAATGACGGGGTGGGGTGGGAATAGCTTGGTATGTTTGGGGAATGGCAGGTGGGCAGAGTGGAAGATGGAAATAGAAAGTTAGCTTGCAGCTAGTTTGTAAACCAAGTAAGTCTTTGGATTTTATCCTGTTGGTCATGATAATTAATTATCCAAATGAGCCATTTTTGAGAGTGAGTAGCATGCTATTAGAAATCAGCACCAGGGCTGGGGATTTAGCTCAGTCAGGGCCATAGGGTCACCCTAGCTTTGAGAGACTTTTAAAGCATAACACTGATCAGATCAGTGTATTGCAGAGGGAATTCTGGCCACAGTGTGGATTGGAAAGGAGAGGTGGGGGTGCCTGCAGTCAGGGAGACAGTTCGAAGTGTAAGTAATGAAGACTACAAACAGTTTTGTCAGAAATAAAATGGGTTGAGCATGAGATGGGTGGTGGGTGGTGGAGTTTAATGATGACTCCGCATTTTCCAGGCTGGCTGATGAGGGCACCGGGGAGGATAAAACAAAAGTAGTTTGTACAGTTTGAGACAAGTTGAGTTGGAGATATTTGCTAAATATTAGAATTGGTATCCAATAGGCAGTGAGAATGAAGAAGCATGAGGCTTACAACTGAGGATCAGAAATATAGATTAGGTCATTATGCTATTTGGTGGCAGTTGCTAAAAATCACTGAGGGAGAAAGGGGGAAGAAGGAGAGACCACAAAAGCTAGTATGGGCTTCCAGGAAATAACAAGGAGGTGGTGGTAGAAGAGCCAGGGAAAGAAGAAGTGAAGTCAGAGTTGCAGGAGGAAAAATAGGAGTAGATTCCCCAAAGGTGACAGAAGGAGAAGAAAATTTGGGGGATGAAGATCATTCGCTCAACACTGTCGAAAGTAGCCAACAGGTAGAAAATGGTGAGAACTGACAGAGAGATTTTAATCATTAATCTTTTTGAAGAGGTAGGAACAGAAGGCAGGCTGCTACGTGACGCAAGCTACAGGGGAATGACTGCTAGATGCCGGTGGCAGACCACACTTTCCAAGGTTACAGGATGGGCAAGAAGGGGAGTTGCAGCGGCTCTATAGGGAGACAAAAGTTTCCCTGCTTTCTTTCGCTCACACTGTTTAATTCTAAATCTTGTGTGAACGTGTGGTTGGGAAATGAAAGAAAAGGCAGCAGAATTTGCCACAGGTATCCTGGGTCTCACTTTTATAGTCTTGAGAGCTGAGCCTGAAGTGCTTTACACAGTCATGGCTGCTGAGCCAGAGAGATAGTGGCATACAGCCAGAGTTACACTGAAAATGTTTTCCAGTCCCAAATCTTGATGTCTTGGTTTGTATTTAGATATAATTTGGCAATGGCCCAGTTAAGACATTTCAGTGTATAATGCTTTTTGCACATTACTGCTGTAGCCTGCAGCTTTGGTGATCATAGCTATTATAAATTATGAAAAGATCAATTAAGAGAATTTTAGATGATGAATACTCGTGATTCTGTGTGTAAGACCAAAGATGATTAACTCGGTGCCTTCAGAGCCTGCAGAAAGCACTGACTTCCTAAAAACAAAGCAATGTGGGTCCTGGGAGTTTGGATCTAGCTTGCCCCCAAAAGCTCATATGTTGGGAGCTTGGTCCCTAGTATGGTGCTACTATAGAGGTAGGGCCTAGTGGGAGGAGATTGGGTCATGAGGGCTCCATCTCCTGAGAGGATTAATGCCACTTCACAGGAACACGTCAGAGCTGGTAGGAGAGGATTCATTTCCACAAAGCAGGAGCAAGTTGTTATGAAAGATCAAGCCCGACCCTTCCCTAGACGCGTCCCTGCTCATATACCTGTCCCCCCTGCATGCTGCCACCTCCCTTTCTACTTCTTGTTGTGACGTTCCCGGGATGTCAGCATCATGGTATTGGAACACTCAAACCACCAGAAGCAGGAGCCAAATAAATCTCTTTACTTTATAAGTTACCCAACCTCTCAGTTATTTTATTATAAAAACACAAGTTTGGACTCATACTCTGGGATAGGCCTTTACTTTCCTCTTTCTAAAGATATGCAAGTCACTAACCTTGTCCTCATAGTGGATCATCACCAGCAACAGAGGCTTGTAGGCTCTTACATCATGTAAAACTAGAGTTAAAACAGATAATACAAACTCATATAAAGAAGACTCCCTGAAAGAAGGAAGAGAGAGGGTGACCCACAAGAAGATGCTGCTATCAAGGGCTACAGTTCTACCCTTTACCTCCTGTTGCCTGAAGGGATGAGTGAAAATTGTTTGCTGGCAGGGTTAGTCTAGGAGAGCTCAGATCCTGTTAAAAAATAGTTTACTGGCATTAAGAAATTTTCCTACTGGCAGACCATTATTAGCTATATTGATAACTAGTCTCCTTTCTTATCTCGGTATAATTTCCGCTTATCATGATTATCTTTAAAATGTATTGATCATTTTCAGTCTCTAAAATATTTCTGTCTATTATTTTTTATATTAGCTATGGAGGTAATACCTTTCATTTGCTGAATATTGACACTTGTCAGCATCCATCCATCTCAGGTAACTCACTCAGTAGCTTAGGCACCTGGTACAGTCTCCTCCTCCTGAGTAGAATCACCATTTGGGAAGATTTCAGCATCCATTTGGATTCTCTGTCATCAATCCAGCCTCACATTCCATTGCTTGCCCTTCTTCCCCATAGCAGTGATGGCCACTTGATCTCCAGTCTTGCTGTTCATTCCTATGGCCTAACCCTAAACCCTGTCATCACTTGAAACAACTCCACCTTTGGCAGTGAATAATGCCAACTCTGCTTTATTAAACCACTCACTCACTCTTTCTCCTTTAGAACTTCATTAGAGCAATGTTAGCAAAAATGATAGAATAAGGATCTCCAAAAAGTCTCTCCTCAATAAAAGCAACAAGAAAATTGGCGAAAATAGTCAGAACTAGCTTTTGCAGAACTCTGTAAATTAACTTAAGGTGTCTAGCCATCAAGAAACATTTATTACCAAAAAATGGTTGAATCTCTAAAGAGCTTAACATGCTCAGTTCCCATGACTCACCTCTCCCAGCTCTGTGGTAGCCTTGAAAATCCACAGCCCTCAGCCCATGTTCACAGTGATGACAGCTTACTGGAGGAGCCCCTTCAAACCTCATTCCTAGAGAGCTGTCAGAATTCACCCTGTCTGGTTATTCCCTGGAAGATTCCAACTGGAAGGCTATCTTTATTTGACTTGATTTGGAAGTCACTCAGTATGAAAACCCTTTTTTCTGAGGCATTTGTTGAAAATATTTAGAGACAATGATTTAATTTCAAGGCCACCTGAGGTAGTGGATAACAGTTTTCAAACAATAGGTTAACCAAAATCTTAAAAGAAAAAGCTGGTGAATGAGATGTCCATGGGGACTTTGAACAGCTCCAACACATTTCTGAGAAACTAGTGGGCCACACGCCTACACAGAGCTGTACATGAGCCAGGGCTGTGTGCATGCTCAGGAAAGACTGGAGGAGGCCCACAAACTTTATCTCTGTGTAACCTGAACTTGAGACTGTATGCAAGTGGACACTGAGGGCTGAGGCAGAGTTGTTAGCTCCCTGGCTAAGGATCAAAGGCATGTCTCAGCATGCCACCCAGAGAGCCCCTCTGCAAAGACCGAGACTTACAGGTTTCTGGTATTTAAGGAAAGCTCTAATCATCACCCAACCACTAAGCTAACTGAGCAGAGACTTCAGTGGCCAGACATGACAAAAAACACAGACTCTACAGACTATTTCAGAAAAGTCACTAAACTAACAAACAACAAATCCCAGGGAGAAAGAAGAATTTAATTTCTATAGTTGTCAACATCACAGTCAGCCCTCTATGTCCCTGGATTCTGCAATCATGGTTTTAACTAACTACAGATCAAAAATTTCCCCCACCAAAATTGCATCTTAACATCTATTTACATTAGCATTTACATTGTATTAGGTATTATAAATAATCTAGAGACAATTTAAAGAATATGAGAAGGTTGGGGTTGTAGTTCAGTGGTAGAACATTTGCTTTGCATGTGCAGGCCCTGGGTTCAATCCTCAGCACTACAATGCTAATACTAATACTAAGTACTAATACTAAATTCTAATAATAAGTGAATGTATGTAGCTTATATCCAAAAACTGTGCCATTGTATTATATAAGGCTCTTGAATATCCATGGATTTTGGTATTGGGAGGGGCATCCCAGAGCCAACCCTGAAAGAAAACTATATATAATTTAGATGTCCAATTTTCAACCAAAAATCATAAGACTTTCAAAAAAAGTATACACAAGGGGAAAGCAATAACAGAAACTATCTATTAGAAAGCCTAAAACTTAAGATATTATTTCACACACTCTGAGGTTGTTTTTCCAAATAGTTAGCCACCCTATGGTCATTCAATTGTAAAATTGATTATCATGCCTTCTAAAAACTATAAGAAACTCACACCCACTAAGATAGGTATTATTTAAAAATAATAATAAAGATTGATGAAGATATGGAGAAATTTGCATCCTGGTACACTGACAGTATAAATGTAAAATGGTGCAGCTGCTATAGAAAATAGTATGAAGACTCTCAAAATTATATATATTGGGAAACAAGAAACTCATGTAACATAGTTAACTGTTATGGACCACTGACTTTTGAGAAATTCCAGTTGCTTTTGTCCTGCACAGATCATGTCTATAGAGGGATGGGGAAGGCTCTAGAAAAGGGGCTTATTGTGATCATGTTCAACCATTAGTACCTGATTCCATGGATTGATTACCAGAGAGAAATCATGACGTCATTGTAGGTCCAAAGGTGAGACAGCTGTGCTTATGGAGTCTCAGAGTCCAGATACTTGTAGCATGTGTATTTAGGTATTTATTTAAATCAAAAGAATTGTGTCTCCCATTTGTACTTAAGCACTAGCTCCTCTTTGCATAGCCAAATATTTGCAGTTACATTCTGTGTTAGATATTCTGCCATGCAACAATAAAACAAGACATGGAGTGCCTTAAAAAAAAGGTTAAATATAGAATTACTGTAGGACCCAGCAATCCCACACATGGCTATACACCCAAAATAATTGAAAACAGAAATTCAGACAGATATTTGTAAACCCATGTTCATGTCAGCATCATTCAACAGATGAGTAGATTTTTAAAATGTGGTATACACATAAAATAGAGTATTATGTAGCCTTTAAGAGGAATGAAATTCTGATACATACCACAATATGAATAAGCATTGAAAACATGCTAAGTGAAATAAGCCAGAACCCAAAAAGCAAATACTGTGCTATGCTACTTATATGGGGCCTTTAGAATAGAGACAGAAAGTAGAGTAGAGGTTATCGAGAAGTGGGAGACATTATTTATGGGTGTAGTGTTTCTGTTTGGTCTGTCTTTCTTTCTTTCTTTCTTTCTTTCTTTCTTTCTTTTTTGTTTTTTGATTTTTGAGACAGGATCTCACTTTGTGGCCCAGGGTGGCCTCAAATTCACATGTCACTGAATTGTATACTTAAAAATACTTAAAAGTAAAGTTTATGTTTATGCATATTTAACACAATAAAAAGATCTTGCTATACACATATGTGCACATGTGTACATATTATGTATGTATGTATAGATATAAAATTTATGCTTCTTGTTAAAATGTTAAAATATTTGGTGTGTAATTTATTCACTTTTTATAGCTTAATATGCTAGTTAATGTGTTTTTATTGTTTTTATTTTTGGGTTGTTTCTTTATTTTCTTGAGGAGCTGAGTCTTGAACCCTGGGAGCACTGAGCACTTTAAAATTTTTTTTTTATTTTGAGACAAGGTCTCATTAAGATGTGCAGGCTGGGCTAGAACTTGTGATCCTCCTTCCTCAGTCTCCTGAGTACCTGAGATTATAGGCATGATCCATCATGCCCAGCTTATTTTTGCTTTTTGCAAATGGGATCAATATCTTTTCATAACATCTCTCCCTTCCTATACATGTAGAGCTGCAAGGTTTAGTACTAAAATATATAGAAAAAGATAATTCTAATTTCTTTCTTGCTACATTTAGGAATATTTTGCAGGAGGAGTCTTTCTTGAGAGTCTAGGCATATCAACCTTATATTTCACAACTGTGTAGTATGTTAATTGGCAATAAACCTGGGATGATAGTCATGGTAGAAAAGAAGGTTATACCATATGAAGGTGGCCCCAACTTTCTAAAAATAGCTTCATTTTAATGAAAGTGGCAATAATTTGACTGAAATGGGGTTAGGGTGGGGTAAAGTAAAGATTAGGAAAGGTAGGGTAAGGCTGGAACTAGACAGCTATATGTTTCTTTCATGCATGGAGAATACTTCCTCTAGCCAGTAAGTCAGAGCAGATAGGAGAGGTGAGGCATGGCACAATTTTTGTCTTGGATAGTGAGGAGGCAATATTTGAGTTAACAATTGCTCAAAATCAATTAATTAGCTAACAGTGATCTCTTGGCAAGAGAACTAGATGGCTGGATGATCTTTTACTTTTTTTTTTTTTTTTTTTTTTAGGGATCAAACTCAGAACCTTGTGTTTGCAAGACAAGTGACAGAACCACTGAGCTAAATCCCCAGCCCTGTCCTTTTACTTTTGAATTTGGTACCATTTGTCAGCAATAACTGAAATATTTGAAAGTTTCCCCAGCCAAAGACTTAGTATCATGTTTTCAATTGTCTGGTATGGAGCATAACACAAATTTTAAAAGCTGGGATATTTCCAAGCATCACAGGATCCTGGTAGATTATCAGGTCTACCTGTTGCATCCAGCCAAGGCCATAACCACATAGACCAAAAAGGGCTATCATGGTGGTTCAGCATATTGGCTCTGGAGCCAGATTGCCTGGGCTCAACTCCTGGAACTGCTGGTCATTAGTAGTGTGACTCTGGGCAAGTTCATTAATCTCTTTTGTGACCTAGTTTTCTCAACTGTAAATTAGGGATGGTGATGATGATGACAATGAGATCTACCTCATAGGATTGTTGTAGATCAATGAGTGTGATATGAAAGTTTGCTACTGTTGCTGTTGTTGTTATTTAAGTAAGTAATTGAGGGGAGGACTCTGGTTTCCTAGTGCAGTACTTTTCCCACTATGCTACTAATAAATCATAATAATATAGCTAACATTTAGTAAGAACTTATTGTGTTCCAGGCACGGTCTTAATTATGTTCCAGACATAATCCTTCATTGAGTACCATGAAGTAGGAAATATTTTTACTCCCACAAAACTGGGGCTTCACTAGCCCAAGGTGACACTGCTACTAAGTAGGGGAATAAGGAATTGAAATCCAGATGTGGCTCCTGACTTCCACATTATATTAACAACTTAACAAGGAGAATTGTCACCTCACTTAACAGAAAACAATCTCTATGGCCCCAAACTACTCCCCTCTCCATCTTTCTCTTGTTTACTCTGTATTTGCCCACACAGTCCCACAATGGCATTTTTCTATGATTAGCAATGACAATCAAGTCACATGCTGCTTTCTTTAAAACTGAAAAACAGAATGATTTTTCTAAATCTTAAGGATTTTTAAGGTTGTGGTCCTTCAAGTCAGTACCACAAGCAAACCAACTTCCCTAAAACACAAAACACAAAACTTTTAGTTCAAACTCTTTAGTGTTACAAAGTTTGGTTGCACTATGAAAGACTGGTATTCTTCAATGAAAAGACACCTTCTGGAGGGCAGAGTGTCATGGGTTGTTTGTGCCACGCTTCCCATATATATGGCAAACCCTAATCTCTAATGTGATTGAGTTTGGAGGTGAGGCCTCTGAGAGGTAAGTAAGCTTAGATGAGGTCACAATGGTATGGTATGGCCCACATTAGTGTCTTCATAATAAGATGCTCTATCTCCACCCTATGAGGACATAGGTGACTGCACAGACCAGAAAGCAAACCCTCACTGGAACCAAATAAGCAGGCACTTTGATCTTGGACTTCTCAGTCTCCAGAACTGTGAGAAATAAATAGCTGTTATTTAAGCCCCTTGGTCTATGACACTTCACAATAGCAGTGGAAACAGACTGAGACAGAGGATCTCTCTGAAAACAAGATTCTTTCATGTTTAAGGAAGAATTTTTTTTATAAAATAATGGCAACGAGCTAAACAGTGGAGCAATAAGGGAGGAAGGGGAGTGGACTATCTGTACCATTTTCCATGCATTCTGTAAAGACATGGCTGGGAACACCAAACCCGTGTGGGAATGCAAACATTTCCAGAGAGCTAAGTTATGACTACAAGCACTGGTGATTACATAGTCATAATTCATATTAATCTACCATGTCTTCTGAGTGGGGCCCAGTGACAGATGTCAGAGATTCTGCCATAGGCACGATCCACTCCAGGGGATTTGAGGGTGACGGTTGGTTTTGAGGCATGGGAGAACCTGATATGTTGGACATCTGTTGCAAAGAAGAAAAGCAACTATGCAGAGAAAGCCAACTTGTAGGGATTTCCCTGTGTATAGTTCTTAGAGACATATGCTGAGTGGTATTTACTGCTCATTAGCCCAGATACCTCTTAGAGATGCTGCCTAGACTACTATAAATCTCTTATTTGAGCAGCATGCAGATAGCCATGTATATTCATGAGAAGAAGGAAATGACTGGTGTGTGTTTCTGAAAAGCAAGACCAGTAGAAGTCCAGAGTTCACAATGTAGCCTCATGTTGACTAGAGCAGGACTGACAAGTATGCTACTGCACACTTTCCTGAGCCCTTGGCAGACATCAGTAATCAATCATTGTGGATGATTATTGCTGAGACTGTGACCTCAGACATTGTTCACTCACAGTTCCAGGGAGCCACTACCCATCTTTCAGGCTTGACTCCATATAGAAATTCTGTCATTCTCGACTTAGTTTCCCAATTTGTTAAGACCACCATACCAAGTATTTTTAGCTACATTCTCTACTCTTTCTCCTGCCACCTTGCCTCAGGTGCCAGCTCTCCTTTCCAAGGCATCCTATGTATATCCTTCACTCTTTATTACCCTCCATGACACGAAAATAACTTCAAAGATAGGCTGCCCAAAAGGTGATGGCACAGAGAGGAATGACATTCGGTATATTTAACAATGGGCTCAGCCTAGGTGTTGGGCAACCAGAATGGCTTCCTGTCAAACATCAAGAAGACAGTTCTGCACATGATGTGGGTTACCTTGGAGAAGCATGGCAGCTGGCCAGGGAGTTGGCATTTTCTGGCAACATTTGAAAGATTCTTGATTAAAAACAGAACTGATTAGAAACTCTAAAGGACTTCTGAATTAGTCTGACTGGTCCGTCCAGATTTACAGCCTTCACGCTGACAGAGCCCAGCGTGTCCCCTGTCATTACGAGGGTATGCACAAAGCCATTCTCTCCAGGATCGTTAGGACTCTTTGGTTATCACCCTCCACTACACAAACTCCCAGAACCTTCTGCCAACTGAAGATCCTTCTCTTTGGCTCATTTTATATTAAAGCAGAGCCCTAAAAGCAGTGATTATTTAGAAACTTGTTTCTTCTCAGAATGTAGGGTCAAAAAAGGCTGTCCTTTATCAGTGGAAAGAGAAATAATAAAGAAAAGCCCCCCTCCATCTAGCCAGTGAATGATTATATACCTTTGGAATGAAATTTGGGTATTTTAGAATGGTTTCCCAATGTATGTTTCTTAGATATTTTGCCCGCATTGACAGCCCTAGTTTGTTTGTTAAAACATTGATTTCATAATACCCTTACTAGACTTAATATCTGGGAACCTTCGGCCAGGAGAATCAGACTCTACCCTTTTTAGACTAAGATTTACAAACATGTGGCTTAAGAGTTTTTTGTTTTTCTGTCCAGACTTCATCTTCCCTTGAACTGATTTCTTAACAACAAAGACTTGACAATTCAGAACATTAGACTCTTTTTGTTACCTTCTAGTAGGATTTAATCACAGAGAAAACAGATATAGAAATAAGCACTGTCCCATTATCACTGAATACGAAACTGATTACTGTTACAGACCTCTAGGACAAATGACTTTGTTGTTCTCATTTAATCTAACCAGCACTAGTTATTCCAATGGGTGCAAGAGAATCATGGACAGATGCTAGCAAAGAAGAGACCATTCAGAAGTGTTGCACTTAGTTCTGGAATGTTCTCAGGGCCCTGGTGTGACTTGGGACCTGGTTCACTTGGTCCCTGGCTGTGGCATCCCTTTGGATTCCTTCACAAACACAGTTGGAGGCCGTGTCATGGATTAACCAGTTCTGCTAGGTCCAATGTTGTCCCTTCTAACAGTGAAGTCCTTTTGCCTCTGAAGTCCTCTAGTGTTTTCTTTGTTGCTAATAGGATTAAAATGTCAACCTCCAAGTGGCCTTTAGTTGACATCAAAAAGTATATACTAGATTGAAATATGTGTCTCGTAGTTTTAGTTTAAAAATCAGGCTAGTGCAGTTAAAAGACTGTGGACATTGAGCTCGGATAACTGAGTTCAAATTCAGACATTGCTGATTAACCAATGGGGACCCTGATCAAGGTGCTTGTCTTCTCTGAGCTTCAGATTTCTCCAATTTTTAATGAGCATTGTACTTCTAATCCCATAGAGTCCCTATGAGGATTTAATGCAACAGTATACGGGGAAGCCCCAAGTAGCTCCTGACATATGTGTATATATATCCTTAGCAAATATAATGTCCTTTCATTTCCAAGAAGCTGGGTAAATTTCCAAAGCTTAGCATTATCTCTGCTAGCCAAACTCAGTTAATCATTGACTGACAAAACCAGGTCATGCAAGATCTAGAAACAACAGGGTTGTCCTTCAGCTCAGGGTTTCCAAGCAGACTTTGGAATGTTTGGGTGAGTACATTTTATAGATGTTTTAAAAACAGTAATTTAACACCAAATAATAGAAAGGATGTTCTTCAAGAGGAAAGAAAATAGGAACGATGTTATTTCAGACACACATATATACCAGCACATTTGCCTTTACTTTCCTCATTGGCTACAGATCAAATCAGATTGGACTGTGTACTCTGAGGAGCCACTGTTCCAGAAGTAACTCCAACTCTGTCTTCTGAAGACAAAGAACACCGTGAGTCAGCATGTTCAGATAGTTCTGTGGAACCAGTGTGGCACCTGCCATAAATTGCAACAGCCTCTGCCAAATTCCTTGAAACATACACAGGGCCAGGAACTCTTTCCATTGCATATGGGATGTCTTGAAGACACAGAGGATTAAATGAATTTCCAGCCCTTCACTGATGTTGTGGGGAAGACATATGAAAAGGTATATCTTAAAGCTGGGTCCAGTGTTAAAGACTTGAGAGCCATCTAACCAGCCAGCCATCCATTCTTCAGAGGAGACAAAGAACATGGAAGGAAATTGTAAACCTGCCAGCATCTATCTGGACTACAAAAAATGGCCTTGATGCCTTTTCTTTTTTAATTCCCAAAAGTTTGTGTCCTCTATTAGCCAAATGTAATTTGTAAATATATAAACATGAATATTGTTAGAGAATATTTTAAAACCAATAATATTACAAAAGCAAAAAATATTTTTGGGTGTTTTTCTTGGTACCGGGGATCGAACTTGGGACCTTGCACTTGTGAGGTGGGCAGTGGCACCACTGAGCTAAATCCCTGGCCCCCCAAAATATTTTATTTGTATTAATTGCCTATACTCACTTCTTGGGGGAGAGTGGGCATTACAAATGTCAAAAAAGTTGCATTTATATCAAGCAATTGCAATGTCTACTAAGGAAGGAAATAGAGAAAGGGAGTAAATCCATCTACAGAGGAAGAAACAAGCCTGGAGAGGCAAAGTGACTTAACCATTGCTATGGTTTGTTCCCTCCAAAATTTGTTGGAATTTGATTTGGGGCAGTGTTGGAGATAGAGTCATAAGGGTGCTGTCTTTGTGAATGGATGAGCCTTTTCACGGAGTAATAGATGAATGGGCTATCTAGGGAGTGGATTGTTATGAAAGTGAGCTCTTTCTCTCTAGATTGCTATGACTTGTCATGTGATGTGTTATGATGCAGCACAGGGCCCTCCCCAGATGCTGATCAGATGCTGGTGCAGTGCTCTTGGACTTCCCATCCTCCAGAACTATGAGCCAAATAAATCTCTCTGCTTTATAAAGTACCTGGTCTGTAGTATTTTACTACAGCATTAGTAAATGGACTATTAGTAAATGGACTATGACATTGGCAAAAACTAGATTCTAATCCTTGTTCTGCCAAAGGTTCTGGAAATAAGCCTCAACTTTGCCATGTCACTGTAACGTTTATACTATTGTGCTCCACATTCTAAGGACTGCTGTTACCAACCTGTTTGCTCAGATGCAAAGTAAAATGCTTTAAATTTATGTAAAGGTGGGTTTCATAGTGCATCAAAGCTGTGTGTTAAATACTTGTAAGTCAAGCTGGTACATTTTGGAATGATAATGTTTTCTGCTGCTTGTATCTGTCTTTGAAGAGCACAAGTGACCACTGTAGTTAAAGATGAGAGAGAATTATTACCTGTTGAAAAGTTTCTTTCCACCATCAGGGGCCTGTAGTTCTCACCTCACCAATTGTTTCCTCTTTGGGTTAGGACAGTGCTTTCATTCATTAGTTCAGCCATGCCCTCATCCAACAGTTATTATCTGAACCCCTGCTGCATGCCAGGCACTGGGGGTACCATGGCACAAATGCCTTGTGGAATTTATGATCTACTGGGGGAGACAGACATCAGACAATTGCAGGATGCTTGTACTTTCTGGTAAGATCTATGAAGGACAAGAGACTAGCAGAGGGCTCAATCGGGAGAAGGACTTTGAAGGGTAAAAGGAGTCAGTCAAGAGCTGAATGGAGGAGGAGCTCTGGTGGGCAGAGGTAGTGCCAGCTATAGGCCAAGGCCAGGGTACAAAGGAGCTTGCTCAATTCCAGGAATTGCCCTTGAGGCAGAAGCAAAGCATAGGAGAGAAAAAGTTTTGGGATATAGATTGGAGATTTTACCAGGGTTGATATCTCCAAAAAATAGCTTTACAAGTTAAGAAAGTTAGCCAGGCATGATATCCCATTCCTGTAATCCCAGCACTCTGAAAGGCTGAGGCAGGAGTATTGCAGATAGGTAAGTTAATTAGATATCTTGTAGGCAGTTAGACAGGGCCAGCCCACAAGGAGCCAACATGAAGGACAGTGAAGGCACACATTCACTGAAGGCCAGTGTTGTAAAAGGAGAGAAATTACCACACCCATGGAGGATGAGTAGCAGTGATTGATATTCTAAACAGGTATCAGTCACCTGAGTCAGGGGCCAAGGTCTTAACGCACCCTCTCCAGGAAATATCCCTGACCCACTGTTACTGAAAATCCTTGTATGCTTGCTGCCTGACTTGCTCCCCCATTTGACCCCCATTTAATCAATATTACCTGGGTGACTGTACTTGTAATCTTATTGGTTGGTCATGGTTTTGCCCCACCTCATGCCTACCTTGTAAATTTCCATGGGGTCTTATAGTTTTGTCCCACTTTGTACCCACCTCACCACATGGCTTTGCTGTATAAAACATCTTTGAAAAGTGGGGTGGGGAGGCAACCCACTTTCCTGTCCCCCTTCTGTCTCTCTTAGGCAGAAGCTTTCTTCTCTCAATAAATTTTTCCTACTCTTAACCTCAGTTGTTCCTAGAATTCATTGATTTTAGAGAACACGAACTCGAGTTTCAGATATCAAATAGGTTTAGCAGTTACATCTCTTCCCCCTATATGAGGAGGACTATGAGTTTGAGCCCAGCCTGGGCAACTGGAAGATTTAGTGAGACCCTGTCTAAAAAGAAAAGAAAAAGAAAAGGACTGGGAATGTAGCTCAGTGTGAAGGCCCTGGATTCAATCCCTTGTACAAAAAAAAGAGAGACAGGGAGGGAGGGAGGAAAGAAGGAAGGAAGGAAGAAAAAGAAAGAAAGAAGGAAGGAAGGAAGGAAAAGAAAAGAAAAGAAAGAAAGTTGCCTTGAATTTGACAAATACAGCCACTGGATAACTTGGCATGAATAAATAGATCAAGCTGACTAGTCTCAGTGGGAGAATGACAAGGACAGATTTGAAGAAGGAGAAGGTGGGTTCTGGAAGGAGCCTGTAGGTAGGAGCTCCATCCCACCCAGAGAGCCAAAGCATTGGATAAACACAGGGGCGGGAAGACAGCTGGGGTGTCAGGCCACACTCAATGCCTGGGAATATTTAAGAAAATGAAATACACGAAATGCATCATTATAGCCAATCAAAGAAATAAACTGGAATCTGATAGAGGTTTCTTTGAAAATGAAATTCTAGGCATTGAGATCCCCAATATGTTCATTTAAAGGGTAGGAGAAAAATTGGAGGTAGGTGAAGGGGCAAATAATAGATTATTTCAATTCCAGGAGAGATTATGTTGAAGAAAAACCCAAAACCAGTATTTTTAATGTCAAAACAAAGAAGATCGTGGATAACAATTGGATGATAGGAATTAGTATAATTTTGGCTCCAAATGTGCCTTTTTTATAAGTATAAAGAACACCAGAAGGAGAAGGCATAAAAGGCATTTTCCTGAAAGTATATTAACATATTCTGTGAGTGTGTGTGTGTGTGTGTGTGTGTGTGCACAGTGCCATTTCCATGGCAATGGGGGGGGGGTGCCTTGCCATGAAACAGTCTTCTTAGATTCAGACACACTTATGAAGATCCACGTACAGAAAGCGGTGGGGAAGATTATTTGAAACCAAAAGAAAAATTATTCTAATCTTTTCTGAGATGAGTCAGCCCATCATCTCTGCCACACACACACACCCTGCCATGCCCATATGCTGGACCTGTCTGCTGCTTCAAACTGAGCTTCAGACATATTTTTTTCAGATAGCACCATTTCCCCAGGTTCCACCTAAGAATGGTGTCAGTCACTGCTGTTGTTTACTACATCTCTAGGGTTTTCTCGACCTCTAAGGACAGTGATCTCAGTATCATTGATCCTGAAAATAAATTCATAGGCTGTTATTAAAATGTTATGACTGAAAAAAAATGTTATGACTGATGTGTGTGTGTGTGTGTGTGTGTGTGGTAAGGGAAAGAAAACAAAGAATCTGCAGAGTTTTTAAACATGTTAGAAATTTGACAATATACCCAAGGTTCTTATAGGCCCAGTCCTTAATCTGTGATAGCTACTTGCTTTTGAGATGGTTAAGAAATAAGGAAGCTTTAGTTTTCATACCTCCAACTTAATTCTTGGACAATTCTTTCCCTTTCTTCCTTTCTCATTTTGGGGTAGAGATAGAGTTCAATAGAGTGATAAATGTCCCTTTTGCCTTCAGTGAGCAAGTAGATTTCTGAGATTCTATTCATTCAGGGGTGATATACGATTTCTGGCAGTGGATCCTTATTGAACTTTTATTATTTCTATAATTCTTATAAAAATTATAACTTTGCTTACTTATTTCATTATGTTACCTTTTAGTGGCTAGATCTTCCAAAAACAGTAATCCTGATAATTAGAATGTTTCAACTGCTTAAATTTATTTTGAAATACTTAAACATGTATTCATAGTAAACTATTATCAGATGTTTTCTTAACCACAAATCTGATGTTGGCTGCACAATTTGCACCCAGGCAAATAGGAGGATAGAGATCTTTGAAAACTCAGGACATAATCCAGTATCAGAATCCACTTTTTAAGAATGAGCTCCATTAAAGAGAAGGCTCCCTTGATAGAAGACTACTCAGCATGCAGGAGGCAGATTTCCATTCAACTGTGAACATTAACAGTGGGGTCACCTCAGTAAGGAACAGTGTCTGGCTGAATTAAAGGACTGCTACCTGTGTACACAAAGGTGAATGAGACAAATAGCAGAGTGCTGGCACATAAGGGTCCATCAGTAAATATGGTTAATGCTCATCTCCTGCCCACACACATCCACAGTAAAAGATCAAATAGTGATCCAATCAGTCTGCACAGTGAAACACTGCTGGTGCTGTACCCAGAGACCATAAAACCCACTAAGCCAAGGATGGCTGTTTCTTCGTGCCGGATAACTCATCTTCCTTTCTCAAGACAAAGGTGTTAATTCAGTTCATCTGGCCAATTTTATTTTCCAAATTAATATTTTAGAGATGGAGTCTATAAGAAAAGAGCTAATCTTTGGTTTCTCATAATCACAAGGTGTCCATAGCCTGAGGGAACAGGAATAATTAAATAATATCTGCATGATGTTGCTTCCTTTTGTCCTTTTATTTACATTTCCTATGGATTAAAATGGAGTTCAGATTGGAAAACAAAGAAGCAATGGTTTCTGAAATACAGCTATTCTGTTTATGGAGTATACTCCCTACACAGTCATGGGGGTGAAGTTGTAAGTGATGTGGCTGTGCTAGTGAGGCTTGCTTTATTTGCATGAAGGTATTGGATTTAATGTGGTGAATGTAAGACCGAGGGCCTTACCAAATGCTCCGAGGAGCTGAGTGCAACGAAGAACACCCGGGAAGGAACACACCGGACAAGTTGGAAAGTAAAACAGACCTTAGTCTGGCCAGACAGCACTCTCAAAGCAAAGTAGCTTAGAGAGGCGACTAGCCCAGAGTCCGAGGCTCTTTTTATAGGAGGGTGCAGGGGAAGTTGACAGGGGAAATTTGCAGAAGTGGAACAAAGGTTAGTGGTCAGCTGACACGTACTGATGGTCAGCAGATGTTTGTAGATTGTTCTATAGATAGCGGTGTCCGGAACATCAGTTTCGAACAAAGAGTTGAGTAATTTACGTTGGGACCTTATGGCTGATACAGATCTTATCTAGTGTCCCGGAACTAACAAGCATCTTTATCTATTTACTCACATTCAATCACAGTTGGGGCTAGGGGAGTTTTATGATTACAGAGTTATGCAGTCCCACAGTGAACAATAAAATCAAGAAACATATTGTTTTCTAACTGCCATGCTTTCTCTTGGGTCTTTCTAGGTATAGTTCAGTCCTATGCAGTTTTCCAGTATTTTCAATCACTATTCATAAGTTCCTATGTTGCATTCTTTGTGAGAACAGCTTTCTTGACACCAAGGTTCAGTTGGTTTCCCAACTGGGTAGACCTGCAAGTGGCTGTATGTTCAAAACACATGTAGCACTAACTGCTTCTTCGCCACCTCCACTACCACAGCCTGGCCTGAGGCAACGTCATCTCTTATGGGGTCAATGCAGTCGCTTCCCAACTGGCCTCTCTGCCTCCATCCTTGCCCTTTTATTGTCCATTTTCAAAACAGCAGCCAGAGTGGTTCTTTAAACACAGATGTTGGAGGCAGATATTCCTCTGCTCAGAGCCCTGCCAGGACTCTCTGTCACACCCAGAGGCAAAGGCAAAGAGTTTGGTTTCTGCTTCTGTTTTTGCAATACTGGGAATTGAACACAGGGCTTTGTGCATGCTATCCAAGTGGTCTAACCTGAGCTACATCCCCAGCCCTTTTACTTTTTTTTTTTTTTTTTTTTTTTTTGGTTCTGGAGGTGGAACTTGGGACCTTGTGCTTTTGAGGCAGGCAGCAGAACCACTGAGCTAAATCCCTGGCCCCGTTTAACATTTTTTTTTTTATAATTTTGACACAGGTTCTAAATTGCCCAGGCTGGCCTTGAAACTGCAGTCATCCTGCCTCAGCTGGATGGATAGCTGGGATTATAGGCATACACCACTACGCCCACCGAAAGTCCAAGTCTTCACAATGGCCTAGGTAGGAGGACACCCAGGACCTGGTTCCACATCACACTGTGACCTCATCTGTTGCTTTCCACTCACTGACATGGCCACCCTGCCTTCTTGATGTTCTTTGAACATGCTAGGCATTGCCTGTTCCTTCTGCCCAAAATGCTTCTTCCTGTAACAGTAGCATGGTTACTTCCTTCATGTCCTCCAACTTCTGTGTTTGAATGTTACCTCCTTAAGGAGACCTCACCTTATTTAAAAGTGTATCTTGTGCTGGGGGTGTAGCCCAGTGGTAGAACACTTGCTTAGCATTTATGAGGCCATCCCCAGCGCGCACACATACACACACACACACACACACACACACACCCCCTGTGTATCCTATCTTCCTACTTTCCCCCAGCACTCCTGGTCTCTTCACTGTGGCCCTAAGGCTTCTTTTTGTCACAGAGCATTGTCACTTTCTAATCTACCTTATCGATTCCTACCTGCCCAGTGGAAGGTAAGTACTGGAGGCAGAGAGCTTTTTCTCCCTGATGTACTCCAAGCACAAAGCAGGGTCTGGCATATAGGGGATGCCCAGAAAATACTGAAATAGTCACTGAATGAACCAGTGCATTCTCAGGGTCTAGAGCTACCACAGGCACACAGTAGGCACTTAGTGCCTGTTGTATGTCTGTCCCTGGGGGTTGAAGAGGCCCAAGTTTCAGCATAGAGAGAACCCAGGCTGCACAGCCTGGTGATTAACTGGACTGCAAGCTTTGGAGTCTTGGCTCCACTATGTCCTCCTGGTATGACTTAGGCAATTTACTTAACCTCTCTGAGCCTCAGTTTTCTGATCTGCAACTTGGAGATAATTAAACATGGTAAATTGGATAATAAGCCTGGTTATTGCTCAATAAAAGTGAGCAGTTTTGTTTGTTCATTTGTTTGGGGGCTTTTGTCGTTACTGTGTGATTTTGCTTTTTGTTTTTTGCAGTACTGGGGGTAGAACCCGGGGCCTTCCCAATGAGCTACATCTGAAGTTGTTTTATCAATTTGTTTTGAGACAGTGTCACTAAGTCACTAAGTTGCCCAGGCTGGCTTTAAACTTGCAATCTTCTTGTCTCACCCTCCCAGAGGGCTGGGATTATAGGAGCAATTATTATTCTTATGAGATCATATTCTTTTGCATCCCTTTTGAAGGAAATAATTTCCACATCCTTTTATACCCCTTGAGCTTGCTGGGAGACAAAACCATACATCATAAGAAAGACACTTTGTTAACCATACACTACTTTATGATTATGATTCTTTGGAGTCCTCCCTAATATCTAGTCCCATACTGGACTATGAAAAAGCCCTCTGAGCAATATTGTCTGAAGATGCTGGAAAGTCTCACGTTGTGGCTCTAACTAATAACTGGAGTCTCTTCCAAGACAGCCATTTCCATGACATCCTAGAGGAGGAGGAGGGCTATAGCTCTATTTCAAAGCTCCCCTCCTTTTCTTCCCTCTGTCTCCTCAGGCTGTCAGAGCTTTTGCTAAGAGGGAACACACAACCATACTGCTGCAAGTGAAATCTGCAGTCTGCACTATTGGATTGGTTTTGCACGTGGTCTGTTACTATGTTCAAAGCATTAAAGAATCTGCAAGTGGATTATCTACAGAGCTTCTCTCTTCACAGAGCTGCAGTTCGGCCTCTTCACTTTCTCTCTCTTGCTTCTCACGAAGACCCTTTGTTTGCTGCCAGCATCTGCCTACACTGGGTACTAACTTGACCTGGCATGATTCTCCCTATCCCTAGAAGAAACAGCCCACACCTACATGCCAGGATGAACTAAGATTGCTGAGCAAAGCTAGCAACCTTTCTCTGAAGTGGTGTCACATGCAGACAGAAAAATAAATGTGCTTTTTCTTCTTGGATGATAAGAAGTCATCTTTCAGACAGACTTTTGACACAGGGAGAATTGAGGTGTGATTCCCTTTGAGTATTTCTCAGCAGAGAAAACAGCACCTAATTGGACCAAGAGAGAAAGGAGCCAGCAGCTGCTCTCATGATTATTTAAACACCCAGCCACCATCAAAAGCACTTCATTGTCTCATTACAAGTGAAATCTGGTTGCCATAACACTTTCTACTGGCTTCCCCTCTATGTAAATTGGGGAGAAGAAAAAAACTCAAAAGGCACCAGAACCCATTTCGTTTCTAAATTTATTGTTTGCATATAGACATCAGCAGCCTGAAACAATCTGAGCAAAGTATGTCAAACTGACAACACTGTGTTTCCCTATTATTCTCTCTGAAAACATCATTTTTAACACATCCGCAAAGGCAAGCAGGATTCCATGGTATAGGTACTTCAGGAAGAGACAAGCAGAGTGGTAGTTAAATTGTGGGCATTGAATATTAAGGAAAATGATTTCTGGGAGAATTCAGTTTGTTTTTTTTTTATTCTTTTATTGGTACATTTTAGGTAAACAATACATTTACATATATCATTGGGTGCTTGTACCTGTTCATGATGTATCTTGGTTCTTATTTTTTTCCCCATTACCTGTGTGCCCTTCACCCCCTCCACCCTTCCCTATTTACAAAGACTTTGTTTCCATTTTTTCCTTTTCTCATAATTTTTCCTTTCCCTTCTTTCCTTTCCCCTTCCCCTCCCAGGACCCCTACACCTTTGGACATTTTCCTATTTCAAATTATCAGTTATTTGTTTTAATCATTTTAATCCTTATTTACACTTTCAGTTTCTCACACTAGAGAAACTACTCAGTATTTACACATGTGTCCTATTTATTTCACTTTAGAGGATGGCCTCAATATGCCTCCATTGAGCTATAAATGTCTCTAGTTTCTCATTCTTTATGGCTGAATAGTACTCCATTTTATTAAAAAACCACATCTTCTTCATCCAGTTTCCAGTTGATGGGCACTTGGGCTATTTCTAAGCTTTAGCTATTACAAACTGTGCCACTATATCAGTTTTTATTTTTTAAAAATGATTTTAAAAATTCATCAACTTGGAAAAATTTTGTTCTAACACCCTTTGCTGACAGTTGTTTGTGGTGGGGGATGAGTATTACATAACACTTTTTACAGCAGGTTAGTTTTCCCAACATTTCGGCCTTGTGTACCTCATGTAACACTCCCAGGCAGCCTGTGAGGGAGGCAAGGGCAGTTCTCTCCACTAGAGATGGAGCAGCTGCGTCTCAGAAAGCTGGGGACTCTGATTATTCCTCAGCATGCCCACCCTGATCGTTCACCTGATGAACCACATTCCTCCTCATCTTTCCAAGCCTGGATGAAACAGCTCCCCTTTTCTGTAGTGTTTTCTGGTCCTTTTGGTTGCTACTCCCCACAGTCTGTGATGATGTATAATGTCCTTTAGGTCACCGAAGGAGCCAAAAATAGCCCCTCTCTGTCCTGACCAAATTCTAAACTTATTTGAGAAATAAGTAAAAAAATCCAGCAGGCAGTGCCCCAAATATACCTTTTATTACTGATAATAAATAAATGAAGTTGGACGATGTAACTGAGTGGGAGGCCAAATGGCCAAGCCCTCCCTACCCACTGGTGGGCATTGTGGTTGTGCAGGCTCTCTGCAGAGCCAGAGGAGGGCAGGAGCACTGAAGGCCAGCTTCTGGCCCCGGGACACTCCTGAGAAGAAAGGCCCTGCCAAGCAGCACATAGCAGCTGTTCCCCAAGCTGGCCAAGGGTCAACTCACCCTTGAGTACAGAGGCCAGAACAGGCCAGAGTGTCCTGGAGAGGACACCTCTCCTAGAGGGCAGCAGAGAAGAGGAAGGTACCCCCTTCACAGGGACCTAACTCAGGCTCACCCTGTGGGCTCCAGCTCAGAACCCCAGATGGAGAGGCACCCATACTCCCACAGGAGCTAGCTGGGTCCCTCTGTGCCACTCTGTGCTCCGCGTGGACACTTGCTATGTGCTTTCAGTGTCTCACAACCCCCGAGTGCAGGAACCATTTCTCTAGTATCACCCAGCACAAGCCTGGCTCAAGACAGGGCCCCATCATTGCTTGTTGAATGTACCTGTAACATGGTGACCCAAGCAGGGTTACCAGAAAACAGGGCCAGAGCTCAGAACTCTTAACTCCCTGGCCTGCTGCTGTTTGTGCCCTGCACTGTGTTGTGGTCACTATGCTATGAAAACCTGCATCCCCTCTGCCCCTAACCCCACATTCCACAATGGAAAGGGGAAGATCTGTAACACTAATAATAACTAATATTCACAAGGGTTACTATCTGGTGGTCTCCCCAGTGGACATACACACATAGTTCCATGGGTAAAGAAACTCACTAAGAAGTTTAGGAGTCAGGTATGGTATCATGCGACTGTAGATCTATAATTGCAGCTACTTGGGAGCCTAAGGCAAGAGGATCACTTGAGTCCAGGAGTTCAAGGCCGGAGTGTCTCAAAAAAAGGGAATGTGGGGCTGGGGATTTAGCTCAGTGGCACCACACCTGCCTCGCAAGCACAAGGTCCTGAGTTTGATCCCTGGTATCAAAAAAATAAAAAGGGAATGTGGTGCTAGGCCAGACATGATGTCACACACATGGAATCCTAAGTATTCAAGAGGCTAAATCACTGGGTGTGGTGGTGCACGCCTGTAATCCCAGCACTCGGAGGCTGAGCCAGGAGGATCACCTTGAGTGCGAGGGCAGCCTGAGCTACACAGTGAGTTCAAAACCAGCTTGAACTACACAATGAGACCCCGTCTCAAAGTACTGAAACAAAGAAAGAAAGAAACAATCAAGAGGCTAAGTCAAGTTTGAAGCCAGCTTTGGCAACTTCAGAAGACTTGTTTTTTTTTTTTTTGAGATGGGGTCTCACTAAGTAGTCAGTGCTGACCTTAAACTCACTAGATAGCCCAGACTGGTCTCAAACTTGCGATCCTTTTGCCTCAGCCTCCTAAGTGTGGGGATTACAGGCATGCACATTTCCCTAACATAGTGAACAAATAATCATTTCAGGGTGTGTTAAGTACTGTGAAAAAAAAAGCATGCTGAGAGGTAAGTGGGTGATGACCTTGAAGGTGGGTCCCTGGAGAGCTCAAAGTCACATGGTCAATAAGTATATGAAGAGGAAATGCCATGTACTCAGAATCTAGATGGGCAAGGGGTGCACTATGCCAAGATCTGAGTAAGGCGTTTTATTTTCTTAATAAAAAACTGTTTGGTTTTTTGAGACAAGGTCTCCCTATGTAGTTTAAGCTGGCTTTGAATTCTGGCCTCCAACTCCAGAATCACTTAGACCACTCCCAGGTGACTGGGGATGGACCCTGTAGCAAAGCAGGTGCCTCCTGGTAATCTGGGATGGCCGGAGAAGGCAGAGTGCAGCCAGGGAGAAGGACCCCATCTAGTGGGCAAGGGGGGAGCAGCAGCCATAGCCGTGAGGGACCCTAAGAGAAGCAGCAGAGGAGACCAGAGGAGAGCTGTTGCGGTGTTGTGGGGTAGTTCCTTTAAAAATGGCTCACCAAACAATAGTATTCCTGGTCCTTCTTGTCTCAAACAAAGAAATGAATGAGACAAGCCAAAAATGGTGCCAAAAGTTTGCTTGAAAATGAGGCGGGAAGTGGTAAGGGAAGAACCAGCTCTTTGGAGCAAATTTGGGCCAAAGAGAGAAAAGAGAAAAAAAGAGCAAAAATAAAAGTACAACTTGGGTCTAGGGAACTCTTCCTGGAGTCTGGTCTTTGTTATGCTGTCCACATCTCCTGGGAGGTCACCAGAAGTTCTACATAAGGGGTCCTGAAAATCGCCTGGCTCCACCCTTGGATTTTGAAATTGACAGGTCCCCCCCACTTCTTCAGCCAGTTTTGTCACACCCTACCTCCTATATCAGCTATAGAGGCCCACCTGGGTGAGACCCGGTGTCTTCCAGCCCCCTAGATTTATGACCCGCAGCAAACTCTCTACCTATTCTGAATCTCGGAGGATTATATGGTGCAATACCTGGAAAATGCCTAGCACATACTAAGCCCTCCACTAGTGACAGTTCCTTCCCCAGATCTAGAGCAGGAAGGGCCTAGGCCATAACATTTTGCCCCACAATGAATGGAAGGGCTTCTGAGTTTGGGGCCTCACAATGGGCTAGAACTCTGCCTCATTCAGGGTTCTTATCCATGGGGACTCTTCTCCTGTCCCAGAGAAGGACCTGGGACATCGCACTGGAGGGAGCGTCCCCCTGGATTTTGTATTCCTTCACTGGTGTGCTTTAAACACCTAAGCTCCCATAAAACCCAGGGGCTGCCACTGGCCAGCAGTCTGTCCCTCTGCCCACCCCAAAGGCTAGCTCTGCTCCTACTCCATCATATCCAGAGTCATGCATGTGATCATGTGGTTCTTCAAATTTGTTAAACAGATTTGGCAAAAGATGACCTGTTGGGTGAGTTTCACGTACTGTCTGGTGGTCCTCATGATGCTAAGATGAGAGTCCTGATCAATGACCACCATGCTGTTCTTCCCCTCCTGGCCTCTTATGGCTGAACAAGACAGGGAAGGAAGAGGTGAGGGCATAAAATAGTCGAGGAGAGTGAGTGTGGTGGCCCAGGCCAATAAGACAACTGCAAGCCTGAACTCAACCTGGGCAGCCCAGCAACCCAGTGAGACACTGTCTGAAAATTAAAAAAATAAAAAGGGGGCTGGGGCGTGGTTCAGTGGAAGTCTTGAGTTTAATCCCCACCACTGCAAAGAAGAAAGAGAAGGAGAAGGAGAAAAAAGAAGAAAGATGAAAAAGGAGGAAGAGGAGAAGAAAGAAGAGGAGGAAGAGGAAGAAAGAAGAAGAGAAAGAAGGACAAGGGAGAAAGAATAAGAGGGAGAGGGAGAAAGAGAGAGGGGAAGAATCAGGAGGAAGAGGATGGTGGAGGGAGGGGAAGAAGAGGAAGGAGAGGGAAGAGAAGAGAGAGAAGGAGGGAGAGAGAGAGAGAGAGAGAGAGGCTGGACTGGAGAAGGCTTCAGGGAAAGCAGGCCAGGGAAGTCACTGCTACCTTCCTTTGGGATCTTTCCCTTTGACTACCACCTCTGTCTCATCCCTCTCTTTGTCTCATCCATCTGTGCCTTGTTGCTTAGGTTGTCTTCTGCAGATGCCACATAAAGCAGACCATCATGAAACACACTAGCTCTAAGAAACATGCACTGAAGGAGGTAGAGAAGACTTTCCTACAGTTAGAAGGTTGCAAGTGGGCCAAGTCCCCTGGAGAAGCCAAGTTCCTCGGGATGGAGGAGGCCCCCAAGGCGGCTGAGCCTTGTGTGCTGACCAATCCCATGAGCAGGACCCAGTCCCGTGAGCAGGACCCAGACGAGGGCCACTCCCTGCTGCAGGTACCCTGGACGGCTGTCTGGTCAGCGTCCATGATCATGTTCTCTGCCCTGCAGTCCAGCTGGCAAATGTGCCGATGGAAGGTGAGTCCCCTTCCACCTTCCACCCCAGCAGCTGTTTCTTTCTTTCTTCCACTCCCTGGTCCTGTGCTCTTTTGTCACCAGATGCTGAGGATACCGAAGAACCAGGTTTGCCCAGACTTGGCGACCACAGACAACAGGCATTGTTGGTTCTGTGTCCTGAGGAGGGTGAAGGTAGAGGGGGCTGTGGGTGACCAGGGAAAGGCATCTCAAACAGACTTGGGGAGTCCTGCTGGAAGAGGGGTGAAGCTCAGACCTAAAGAAGTCACTTGGTTTAGGGGTATTGTTAGGGGAAGTGGTGGGAAAGGAAGGGGTGTTCCAAGAAGAGAAACAAGGGGTGTGCAGAGCTGGCTCCACATGTGAGGGTTGAAGTGGAGGGGACCTGGCACCAGGGGCCAGTTGGCACCAGGTAGGATAGATGACCAAGTTACGGATTTTGAACTTGACCCTAAGAACAATGGGGAGCCGTGGAAGACATCTGAGGCAAGGAGTGACGTGAATGAATTTTCTGACATTCATACATGGTTAGTAAGAGTGAAAAATGGTGAGCCATTCTACAAAAGAGTATGCCAGCTGGCCACGGTAGCACACACCTGTAATCAAAGTACCCTGAGATGTGGAGGGAGGGGGCTCTCAAACCTGAGCCCAGCCTTAGTATCACAGCAAAAAAACCTGTCTCAAAAAATTTTTTTAAAAAGAATAGGGGTGCTGGCGGGGGGGGTAGCTCAGTGGGAGAGCATCCCAGATTCCAGCCCCTGCATCACCAAAAAAAAAAAAAAAAATTCACCTGGTCGGGGGAGGGTGGGGAGGGTGGTCAAAAGGGGACAAGGGAAGAAACCAGAAGATTCACTGGAGTCTGGTGCATTCCAGGCTAAGAGATAAGGATGCTCTGGGCTCAGGGAAGCATCACTGGGTAGAGCAAGTGAATACATTTGAGCAGTGTTTGAGGGGAGAGTTTTTGGGTCAGTTGGTGGATTGGGTGGAAGTCACAGGGAGAGGGAGAGACAGAGGTCGGCAGGTTGGAGACAGTCACTGGGCCAGAGAATGAAGGAGGAGGAACAGACTTGGGAACAAGGTGATAAGTTTAGGTCCCTGGGGAAAGATGAATTGAGGTAGAACATGTGCATGGAATTGTCCTACAGACAGTGGAATATAAGGATCTAGGGTCAGGAGAGAGCTTCAGGGTAGAGATCAAGTGTCATTTTGTCCTGCATGGTATTACCCTCTCCATGAAACCCTGGGCTGGACTCACAGGTGGGTCAAAACTGGTCCTTGTCTTCCAGGAGTTGGTTTCTAGTGGAGAAAAGTGTCGAGTCCTTGGGACAAATCTGAGTTTGTATGCAACATGGTATAGCCAGGCACACCTGGAATTCCTGCACTCAGGGAGGCTGAGACAGACAGGAGGACTGCAAGCGTGAGCCCAGCCTGGACAACCTAGGGAGAACCTATCTCAAAGTACTAAATAAATAAAAAGGGCTGGAGACTTAATCCCCAGTATTGAGAGAGAGAGAGAGAAAGACAGAGAGAGAGAGAGAGAGAGAGAGAGAGAGAGAGAGAGAGACAAAGAGAGGGGCACACTAGAGCAAACACCAGGGTAGAGAAGATGAATGTCTCATGCAGGCAGAAAAGGCTTGCTGGAGGAGAAGGTGCCTGAGGTGGCCTGAAGGAAGAGGTGGCATTAGCAGAGCCCCCTGTGGATTATCTACTGGTGGTCCCACCTGCTGTGTATATCCTCTTATTCTCTTGCAGTCATCCGTCAGCTCCGCCTCCATTTCCCCCCAAGTGAGGACCTCGTCCCCCCTGGACACACCCGAGGCTGAGCTGCTTCGAGAGGTGTACCTGGTGCTGTGGGCCATTCGGAAGCAACTTAGGCATCTGGCCCACAGGCAGGAGAGGCGCAGAAGGCACCACCACATCAGGGCCAACTCCTCTGCTTTGGCTGAACCAGTGCTGGAACTGAAGCAGGACGCTCGAAGTCCCCTCTAAAGGACCCCCAGATCCTCAGAAAGTCCCTGCCTCACCTTAGCAAAATAAAAATGATAAATGGGCTTGGGATGTAGCCCAGTGCAAAGATCTCGCCCTTGTGCTTCAAAAACTATTTACAGTGGTTTCTTGAGAAAGATCCTACAGCCAAGGCAGCCTGGCTGGAAATGCCTGGCCCAAGGAAGCCCCCACCGCCCTGCCTCTCTGACACTCTCAGATTTAGCTTCAGCCTTGGCTTTGGAGGGAGCCTTGGAGGGGCTCTCGGGCTGCAGGAGATGCAATTGCTTTCCCAGCAGGAAACTGTCCCAGCAGGGACTTTAGTCCCTCAGCCACCTTGGTTTGGTGCAGGCACTTGTTATGACCAGAGCCCGGCTGGGGAGGCCAGATGATCAGCAGGAGGCAGGGGAGTCCAGCCTGCACCAAAGGACCAAGTGCCGGCGGGAGGCCATGGTGATTTGGAGGGAGGTCAGGTGGGGCAGCAAGAGGAAAGACCCTGGAGCCACAAGATGCAAGGATTTAGACATCTTCTGTCCAAACCTGGGAAGGTGCAGAAGTGTCTCCCAAGAAAAAGCAGTGGTATTTCACCAGACAGCAAAATTTGGGGACTTGAGAGTTCACGGGGTGGGAGGTGGCAGAGGCCAAGGGGCAGCAGATTCCTAGGGAAGAGGAGGGGAGGGGAGGAGGAGAATGGAGAGGACCAAAGAGCAGGAGAGGGCAGAGAAGAGAATGGAAGGGAAGGGGAGGGAATAGGAGAGGAAGAGAGGAGAGGTGGGGTAAGAGGAAGGGAGGGCAGGGGAGGCTGCTGAGCTGGCTGGGTGGCACCCAGGCCATTACCTGTGAGCTACACAACCAGGTGCAGCAGGGAGAAGCCAGAGGGACGGCTTCCTGGAAGCCCTCAGTTCACCCCTCTGCAGCTCTGAGGCCCCATTGTGGGGATCAGGGCAGCCTTTCTGGAGCAGACACCCCCATACCTATCCCATGATGCAGCTTTGCTGTCCTGAGCCTTTATTTTCTTCAGTGCTGAAGACTGAACCCAGACTGAGTCTGCCAAGCCACCAAGGCAACCGGACTGGGCTTAAACCTGCGCCCCTCCTGCCCCAGCCCCCCAGAGTGCGGGCGTTGTAGGTGTGCACCACCCCACCTCACACCACCTTAATTTATAAAGTGTGCTTTATCACAGGTATGTGCGTATAGAGTCAAGCACAGTATATATAGGGAACTCTGTGATTTCAGGTCCTCACTGGGCTCTTGGAACTGGAAAATGTTCCCTGTAGAAAGGGGAGATTACTCCATCCTACCTCATATATGGTTCACTGTCACTGTTTTCATTTTAAATACAAATAAAAATTCTCCAAAGTTGCACACAGTTGAAGTAACTCAGTACCAATAATCACACATCTCTGTACTTCTTGTGTAAGGAGAATATTTATTTAAGCTACCCTTAATTGGTATTCTGTTACTTGCAGCTAAATAGAACCCTAATTTTTACAGAAAAAGCGCCATTTTGAGTGGCTCTACTTTCCATATATCTGAGAGTTATACTTAGTTTCTGTACATATTTTAATTGATTTTTCCTGTCTTCTCAGAATTCTGAATATAATTTAATATATTGTTATATAGTAGTATAATTTACTATATATTAGGAGACATGACACTCAAGTATCTGCCATTCTCAGCCCCTTCTGAGGATCACCAGAGTAGTTCTTTATCACAGGTTCCCATGCTTTGGGCCAGGTGACTGGGTCTCTCGCTGAAGCTAGGTTGACTCCAGCATTCAACACTTGACCCAAAGCAGCCGCCCATAGATCTACAGGCCAGTCAGAGCTGTGAGAGCTCAGCCCAGCAAGGGCACTGCACGGATACATGCTGACTGGCCCACCTGTGAGTCAGAAGCTGAGTGAGCCCAAGAGAATGCAGAAGCCGAGAGGCAAAACAAGTCATGCAGGATCCAGAAAATCTGCCTATGCAGAGGTGTAGTTTGTCCAGTGCTGAAGAGAATGGTCTGGAGAAATGGTGAAAGGAGAGAGCACTGGGGACTGGTACCTGAGGAGGTGAGCGAGGTTTCCATATAGGGTGTGTTAAAACAGAACAAGAAAGGACCACAAAGCACAACCAAGCCTGCAAAGGAGGTAGTCAGAGTAAGAAGTGGGTGATGGTGCAGGGCACAGTGCAAAAACAGACAAGTGTGTGCATGTGCAGAAGGACTGGCAGTGAAGACTTGTGAGAAATTAAGTATTCAGGGTCTTGACAGCTAGATGAATATAAAGTGGAATCCTTGCAGTAGGTAGTTCAGACCTACTAAAGGGGCTAGAGTTTTGGGTGCAGGTGCCCACCTGGGTGATGATATAAAAGCAACGTAGAGATGGAGAGGGCTGGGGTTAGCTCAGTGGTAGAACACTTGCCTGGAATGCACGGGGGCCTGGGTTGATCCTCAGCACCATACAAAGAATAAATAAATAAATAGAAGAAATCATCCTGGGGTATTTTAAGTGTTTGAGTGACCCTGGATAATTGTTCAGTTTGAAGAGCTGAAGGGAGGGAATAGTCAAAACTGATGCCAAAATTTTAAGCTCAGAGGTGTACTGGTATCTGTCACGGAGTAGAAGTCTAAGGGAGCTGGTAGGAGAAATGAAGGGGCTGTTTCCTTCTTCCTTGCTCACTTACTTATTGGGTCCTGTATGGTGGCCAGGACAGACAAACACCATGAATGCAGTGGAGGCCTGGGGGACAAGGACAGGCATCTGTCTTGCCCACATCCCTGGGGTTCTTAGCCAACTGGACAAGACAGGAACTTCCACCAGGCTTCTAATGGCTGCTGGGTCTTGCAGTGCCAGCTCTGGCTGGAATGAGACAGATGTTAGTCTCAGCTAGTCCAAGAGGATACCTCAGAAGCCCCTTACCTGACGTGCATTCCTCATTCTCTTGCTGACAAGTGGGTGCTGTCAACACACAGGCAGACAGCTGAGTTATTAAATGCAAACTGACCCATCTTGGGAAAAGAGGATGAGGGCAAACAAACCCTACCCCCATGTTCCTTGCCATGGAGCCCCTCCTTCTTCTGAGAAGCCAGAGACCACATCCTTGCTCTCTGTAATTTGAACCTAAGGTCTTGTGCTTGAAAGGAAACCATTCTACCACTGAGCTTTGTCCCAGGCCCTCAGACAACTTTAAAATACAGGACCCACAAACAGCATCAAGTTGTGAGGCCCCAGGAAAGGCAATTGTTGTGCAGCTGTTCACTCTACTGGGGTGTGAGAAGCCATATTTCCTCCGAGTACCTGCATTGGGAGTTCTGTGGCCAGGCAGTCCTGGGTAAGCTGACTCTGTCCTCAAAACACAACCAGGCACTTGAGTTTCAAACTGGCTTGGATTTTGGAGCACAGGTCAACAGTTGCCTGTAGGTTCTATATAATTTTGAATCTGGCACGAAACCCTCATTATAATCAGTTCATTTAGGGACATTTGTCTTTTCACTGCTCCCAGGCATTCTGGAAATCCTAAGTGGACCCTTATAACATGTAGCATAGTAAGCAGTTGTTCAGGGGAAAGATTGTGTGCAAGCAGAACCACATCAGGCTGGGTGTGGTGGCGCACATCTATAATCCCAGCACTTAGGAGGCTGAGGCAGGAGGATTGCTGTGAGTTTGAGGCCAGCCTGGGTTACACAGTTGGTTCGATTCTAGTCTGAATTACAAAGTGAGACCCTGTTTCAACTCCCCACCACCACTACCACTGCCCTGCCAAAAAATGCACAGAACTACATCAAACTCCCAGCTTTGCTTCTACCAGTTACCCTGACCCTGGAAAAATTAACCTATGTAATTCTCAGTTTCTTTGTCAGTAAAATGGGGATAGTAACACCTAGTCCAGAACAGTGTTGTGATAAATTAAAGAGGCTGTATTAGTTATCTATCACTGCATAACAAATTACTCCCAAAATGTAGTGGCTTAAAGAACAATCAACCTGAGCTATCTCACAGATTCTGAAGGCTGGGAATTAGCTGGGTGTTTCTGGTTCAGGATCTCAAGGGAAAGTTTGCAGATGTTTGCCAGGGCCACGGTCATGTGAAGGCTATAAGGCTGCTCACTCTGTGGCTGTGCTGGTGCAGGTTCTGGGTGGGAGACTTCTGTTTCTGTCCTTGTGGGTCTCTCACAGGATTGCTAGTGTCTCCAAGCATGGTGACTGGCCTCCCCCACAGTGGTCCACCAGAGCGTCTGAGTCAGAAGTAGCAGTGGTTGTGTGATGTGGCTTCAGAAGTCACACATCACCACTTCCACTGTATTCCGTCTGTCAGGGAGGTCCATCCTAATTTAAAATGAAAGGGGACTCTACAAGAGCACCAGCTTCTGGAAGCCAGGATCATCAGTGGCTGCGCTGGAGGCTGGCACCCACAATGGGTCACACAGCCCCTAGCTAAATGGCAGCTGTTAATAGGGTTATCATTAGAATCTACCTCTTACCATTCCTTTTCCTTCGCTCTAAAATTGCCTATCATGCTTTTCTACTCTCAGATCTAGTGGTCTCCCAGTCCGTGGTAATGACCTCACAGGGTGAATGAAGTGACTTAAGGGTGTATTTTGAGAGTGGCTTCCTCTGTGTCTTTCCCTGGGTGTGTAATGAGGATCCATCACTGCTCCTTGCTGGCTTTTCTGATGGGTTGGATGCTGCAGTTAGTGGGGCCTGCAGGACCTAAGAAATTGCTGCTGTGAGAAAGATGCTAACTTGCAGTTTGTGGCCAGCTCCACTAGGCAGAGGAGAGAATAGGTCACGCCTGTGACAACAGCAGGGACTGTGCCAGAAATGGAAATGTGCTATTAAGGAGCCCCTAACCGTGCCCTTCTCTTCTCATGCAGTGTTTGTCTGCACCGGTCCCAAGCACCTGGCTAGTTGTAAGCCATTGTCATGGTGACCTTCCCTACACTGTCGCAGCAGATGCTGCATGTTTGATGAGACTCAGGTTGGCTCATGACAGGATGGCAGAGGACATCTCAGTGGCAGAAGCCACCAGTTGTTCCTAATTTCAGTTCTCGCCTCTTCCTTCCATAGAAGGAGAATGTCTGATTATTAGCAGAGAACAAGGCATTCCAGCCTTGGCTGACAATTTACCAGCCTTGGCTGACAAAGTTTTGGCCAATGGGACATAAGTGGAGGTGGTATGTGCAATTGGTGGAGATGGAGTGTGTCTTTCTTCTCTTTCTTCTTCCTGCTAGCTGGAATGTTGATATAATGTCCAGAGTTCCAGGAGCCATTTGGACCATGAGGTCACCTTGGGGATGGAAGCTACCTGTGGAAGAGCAGAAAGACAGAAGAAATCAGAGTCCTTACCTGCTATAGTTTGTATTTGGTGTGTTCCCCCAAAGGCCTCCTGTTACCAGCCTGTGGCACTATTGAAAAGTGGTAGGATCTCTAAGAGGATGGGCCTTCTGGGAGGAAGTTAGGACCCTGGGGGTGTGCATTGAAGAGAATATGGAGACCCTGATCTTGCTCTCTCTTTTTTCCTCCCTGGTTGCCATGAGGTAAACAAGCCTCCTCTGACAGATAGTCTTTCCACTATGATACACCATGTTGCAATAGGGCCAACCATGGACTACACCTCTGGACCATGAGCCAAAATAAACCTTTCCTCCTTTTAAGTTGATTCCCTTAATAGAAAGTGTTAGCAATAGAAAGCTAACACTCTGTCAGCACAGGATTCTATTCCTACCCTGGGCTACCTGCCTCTACATTTCCTGAAAATTAGAAAGAAATAGATTTTTAATTTTTAAGTCACTCTTATTTTGTTTTCTTTAGGCTACTTTTATAACAAACCTTGTCTGAATTGCATAGTTTCCTATTACTGTGGCTGTAATTCCAGGTCTTGCACATGACCTACCACCGAAATGTGAATCTAGGAATAAATTTTTAAAGGTATAATTGCCAGGTTAAAATTTTTGTACAATCCTAAGAGTTTGGGTACAAATCTAAGTTAACTTCCAATGGTTAGACAAATTTAGTTTCCCTCTAGCAGGCTGACTACTTTCCTTGAACTATTGCTTTTTAATAAAAGACTTTGACAGCACTCCCATAACACTGTGAATCACCTACACCTCTGCACCAGTCATTTTTCAGACTAGTTCCCTTCTCAGTGGAAAGAGCAGAGCTCCAGACAGGCAGGAGTCTGACAAAGGACGGGCAGCCGGGCCAAGTTTGGCAGCAGCAGCCCTCACCAAGGATGCTCCTAGGGAAGACCTGCCTGCCTCCCACAGGGCTTTTGGAAGCTTGGGGAGCGCCCCCTGCATGCTCTGCACTGGCAGAACTCTGGGTCCAGTCCAGGCCCCCTGAACTTGTTCTACAGAACTAATCAGGGTGCCTCCCTTTCTCCAGCCTTACCTTTCCACTTTTTCTTCTCTTCTTCATTCTTTGACATCCGATTATTTGCAAAAAGACAATAACTTAATTGGATTTTCTATTTTTATCTCTCTGGGCAAGAAATATGGATCAACATCACCATTTGAATGGCTGTTCATTATTATATTGTGGGGATACAATCTGATTTATTTAACAGATAATAAATAATGCCTTGTCTCGACAGACATGCTGTTGTCTCCAGTTCTTGAATTTTTCACCACTGTGTGTCCCAACACTTCTGTCTTTGCATGCTTGTCCAAGTGGCTCTGTAAATTCTGAGAAGAGGAACTGGGTTAGAGCAGATGCATGTCACCCGGCTTCTCTGAAGAAGGGCTGCCCTGACTTCCTTCAAGAAGGTTTTCAGCAGTGCAGGGTTTGGGAGCAATCAACCCCCACACATTTCTCTCTCTCTGTAGCTGAGAGAGGCAAGTTGCTTTTTGCTCTGCTAGACCCTTCTTTTCTCACATTAAACACACACACACACACACACACACACACACACACACACGCTCCCCACAACTGTTTGGTGTCATAGCTAGGAGCACCAGACCTTCTGTTACAAAGGAGTAAAATTAAAAGTGCTATTAATTCAGTTGGAAATGAAAGGAAAATCAGTGAAATTCAGTTCTGCTGAGTCGTATATTCAGAGCCTCTTGCATATGTTTCTAATTTGTACAGTATATTCATACATAGGCATATACTTTGATTATTTATATAGGGGATGGTGTGTGTTACATATCACCAAAAACTTAAAGTAGGAAAATATTATTCCTTCATTTCAAGGCCTAGGATCCTTATTTTACATATACTAAGAAACAGTAAACATTTATTTTCACATCGCTGAGCTTTATTTATTTATTTACAGTGCTGGGGATGGAACCCAGGACCTCATCCATGTTAGGCCAATTCTGTACCACTGAGCTACAACCCCAGCACTATACTTGATGTTTTTTTGGTAACAGACTTGTACCCTAGAATGAGCATGAGGGAGGGCTATAGTCAGGGGTAGCGGGGAGCCAGCTTTATAATTTATATTTTATAATTTATCAGTTGGTGAATACTGACATCTTACTTCCATGTTAGATCCACACCCTAACACCCCTCACCCTCTAAAAAACCCTTTTGAAATTGTGTGTGTGTGGTACTGCAAATTGAACCAATTCATGCTGATCAAGAACTTTATCACGAAGCTATACCCCTCAGCCCTAGAAATGTCCCTCCAGATACAGAGACTTGGTTACTCTTTACTTTTACTTGGTGTCTGTAGGAGAGATATTAAAGTCATTCTGATTTTATTTGTTTTAACAAATGCTGTTTTACTTTCCGCTTATTAAGGAAAGGAGTCATGCAGGGCTCAGAATGATGAAGCTGTAATCAGATCATCTGGTCTATGCCTCGAGCAGGCTCGGCATTTCCCAACAGTATGTTCCTCTGAGTTTGCTGGTGTGGAGTCAAGCCCCAGAGACATTGACTCACAGTTAAGTAGATCATGCAATTAGGCAAAGGAGAGTCTCTCTCTCTCTCTCTCTCTCTCTCTCTCTCTCTCTCTCTATCTCCTTCTCCCTCTCTCAGTTGCATCTGCAGTGTGCGGCAATATTAATAAAGCTGCTTAGAAGTCAAGCCCCCCTGGCCCCCTGGTAAATGTTCATAAAGAGATAATAAAAGTGAGAAGTCTATTTTAATTTTTAAACACATAGAAAATATGAAACAGTACTGGAATCCCTTCCAGACTTAATAGGTCACTAGATCCCGAGACTCACACATCAGTTGAAAAGGGCAGTTCCTTTGGCAACCTGTGGAGGCCCAGCTCCAACGACAACCAGCTAACCAAGTGTGTGCAGCTAGCCCCATCCGAGTCTCCTCTGCTGGTGGCCGTACCAATGTACACAGGCCACGTGTGCACCCTTCCCATCTACCATGAGAAATCACAGTGGTCAGAACCAGTTGAAGTAGCATGAAAGTATTTTGGAAATATTCAACTCAAGATAGTCTTTATCGCTGCCATGGTTGATTTTAGTCCTTTCAGAAGATAGAAAGGGAAGGGAAGACTGCTTTTATTGAGCTAGCTGTTCCTCTTGGGTAAAGTGCAAAAGTAATCTGTGTGACCAATCTGCATGTAAAACTTCCCTGGGTCTTGTTCTGCCTCTTAAGACTTCCAGGCAAAGAGATTTGATCCCATCCAGGTAACCCATTCCAGAGTTCAAAAGCCCTCATTATCTGGACATCCCTTCAATGTCTATCTTCAGCCCCTTGTTCTGCCAGGTAGATTCATTGTCTCTGATTTAGATCTCAGCAGAGGTAAGGATGATCAGTACCCTGCAGGGCTGTTGAGATTCTTCCCCTGCTATGGCTGTTATCTTCTTTCTCTCTCTAGTGGTGGGGAGGAAAGAATTTACATCACATGCAGTTATAAGGAATGAGAAGAATTTATTTTACAAGCAATTCTAATGATAATGCTGGAGGTAGGAAGCATCTAATGGTAAGATAGAAGGAGACTGAGGACAGGCTTCTAGATACTGGATAGTTAAATGTTGCTACCAACAATGCACCTATGGGGGCTGATCTAACTGCCCAGGAAAGACTGCCCAGAGAATGCAGGGAAATAAAACAAACTTCACTGCCAGAGTTGTAGTCACAGGACTCCAGTTTTTAAAGATCTTCCCCTGTCTCTGGCCCAGCAAGATGAGAGGTCCAGCAATGTTCCGTTTTCCAGAATTTTCCTTTGTAAGGCTTGTGAATGCTCCAGAGGCATTCAACAAACAAGGCTCTGGGTCATATAAGATTACCACCATCTGTGTTCTACATAGAGTAAATTTCAAATATATTGCTCTTCCTTTTGAATCTTTCTCTGACTACATAATGGACTCTGTCAAACATTACTGATACGGAAAAGTTGTAGATAACAATAGATTGAATATTAAGGTAGTTGTAGAAGCAAAATAAGTAATGTGTTCTTTTAAGATTTGGTTTTCCTGCAACTCCTGGTTTAAGGTGAGGATTATCTGACTCTAACCAGTAACTTCATTAACCTAACAAAGTTACCATGCAGGGGTGAATTTACAATGTATATGGCCTATCTTGTGTCTGTGACTTGTAAATAGGAACTGGAATTGTATTTACATATCAAAGAACACTAGGGATGAGATAATGGCTGAAAAGGATATAAAAAGGGAAATGCTGAACAAAGAGGGTGCAGATATTGACCAAACTGGTTTCTGGCATTCTCGTCTGCTCACGAGAAGAAATTTTATTATTTTATCCGAATTCTGTTTCTCTGTGTATTTCTTTCCAAGATTTCTGCAACATTACAAAAGGCCATTGTTTTGGACTAAATTCCCACACTGGGTCCCAACCGGCTAAAATCAAAATGGAGTCACTCATGCTAAAGTTCATGTCACCACACTGAAACTAAGCTGTTTATCTCACCTTCAGAGAAATTAGGCTTAGAGAGAGAGAACAGCGAGATTTCCCTGTTCAACTGGTGGCGTGATGATGAAGTTCCCTCTGCCTTAATCCTTATACAAAAGAAGTAATCTGAAATAACTTTACATTAAGTATCCATTGTTCTGTGTCCCTGGCTCTGCCTTACAAGGAAAATAACTTTGAAATGACCAATCTCATTTCCCTTTGGTGATCCGGAAGTCTGTTTTTGAGGCTTGGTTATGTCTTCTCATTTCCACGGGGGGAGGGTGCTTCTGGTGCCTGCTCG
>NW_004624739.1:570104-591565 GCF_000247695.1 Heterocephalus glaber
TAGAAGTTGTCAAATTTATTTCAAAACAGATTTTTGTAATATGCTTTCTATATCCTTTTAAATTCTGTAAAATCTGTGGTAATGTCTCCCAGGTGTTGATATTTTAATCCTAAAAATGTGTAATTGATATTGTGTAATAGGATGTAAAGGTCTAAAGGAGCAGGGGAAGTGGGAGAGGTAGGGGAAAGGAAAGAAGAGGAAAAATACGAGAAAAGGGAAAAAATGGAAACAAAATCTTTGCAAATAGGGAAGGGTGGAAGGGGTGAAGGGAGAGCAGGGGAAGGGGAAAAGAGAAATAAGAACCAAGATACTCATGTAATGGTACAAGATCCCAATGATGTATGTAACTGTATTTTATACCTAAAATGTACCAATAAACTTAATGGGGGGAAGAAAAAAAGAAAGCAGACAGGTACACTGTCCTCCTACCATCCATTCTTTGTGCTTCTTTGGAGCTCTGTCTAGAGAGTTTTATGTTATAATACCAGGACCCTGCTCTGGAGATCCTGACATAATTGGTCCTGGGCAATAGGTACTATTTAGAAGTCCTACAGATGATCCTAATATGTAGCCTTGGTAAACACAGACCAACCCAACTCCCAACACCATGCCCTCATTCATTCTCACCCTGGGTCAGGATAAAGACATGTGAACTTACATTGCTGGGGACTTTGGAAGAATGCAGCTCCTATAAGCACACCAAATTGTGTGAAACAGTCCTAATCGTTTCATAAGACCCAGACATTGATGCCATCTGTGATCCTAGTGTCAATTTGGGAAGATCAGGTGTTCTCAATCTGCCCACCGCTGTCTGTTGTGGGCTGTAGTTTGGTAGCTCAGCTAATTCCCCTTTGGCTACTGAAATACAGAAAGAATATAGGATTTATACTTTTATGAAACAATTAATTGTCCTAGTAAAAATGTCCATAGTCAACACACTGATATTGTTAGTCCTTTCCTGGAAACAGTTAAATTCTACAGATATTTATTGAGTCCCCAGTGTGGGCCAGACACGATATGAAACAAAGATGTTTTCACGTGCCACACACCATCTCCAAGGACCTCCCCTTGTGCGGACCCATAACGAGGGGCCTGGGATTAAGGAGAGTTGAGTCCTCTCTGCCCTTCAGTTTCTCAATCTATGGAAACTAAAATAAAATACTGTACAAACATCCTTTCAGTATTTAGAGTATCTGAGGAATTTCAAGCATTATTTCTTTTCTCATTGTTTTGAGACAGGGTCGGGTCATGGTATGTAGTTCAGGCTGGCCTTGAACTAAAAGTGTACCTCCTGACTCAGCCTCCTTAGTGCTGGGATTATAGGCATGCACCAACACACCTGGCCGTGCTTTTTATATTATGGTTATCATGTTTTAACTTTTAAAAGTATAATCTTTATGTATAAGTTTAACTTCCTAAAGAAAGCTTTCAGGATGAGGTATAAATATAATTTTAAATCACTGATGGTCCAATTTGATGATCCTCCCCCATTGTTTGGATATACTGTATATTTGATATAAGAATGAAATGATTAGAAATATGCTTTTTGACCCCAGGACCTGTGCACTGAGTGACATCTCCAACCTTTTAATTTTTTTTTTTTTTTTTTTGAGACTGGGTCTTACTAAGTTGTTAAATTGCCAGGCTGGTCTCAAACTTGCTATCTTCCTGCTTCAGCCTCCCAGAGTGCTGGGTTTTTGGGTGTGCACCACCACACCAGGCTTATATAAAATTCTAAACTATGTAAATCTTGAAGTCAGAAAAGGAAGACTTTCTGTTCTTCCACTTTCTTCATGAATATGTGTGAATGGGGAGGGGTAGGCGGGTGCACACATGCACACACCTGTACTTGTGCTTGCTGAGGAGCAGGCAAAGGCAGAGAAGGGAAGAACCCTAGGCTCAGCATTAGAAAAGTTCTGTAGCAAGTATAATTTCCTGAATACACTTCTGCAAATGCAAAACAAACAAAACACCTGTGCTGAATTTCAGCAAATCACAGATCATTAACAAAGAAAAACCAGTGAGAGGCAGAGGGAAGTGTAAGCAGGGGAGGAGGAGAGACATGGCTTTGAAAGGCTGCTTTCATGGAAAGGCAGGCTCTGATGGCTCCAAAAGGAAGGGACCATAGAAAGGACCTACATTTCCTCCGGGATCTGATAGCTGTCCTCACTGGAAACAGACAGGCCTTCGACCCAAAGAAAACCCAAGTCCCATTTTAAGAGCAAATCAGTTTGATAGTACAATGAACTTTCTGTTTTTTCTGGTTGCACCTTAGCATGGCCACCTTGGGGAGTTGTTTAACAGACATCAGGCTTCCTGGTCCTGGCCAAAGAGCCTCCCCCAGGGACCACTTGGCTTGGGGCTGGCTGCTCACTGGCATCCTGCCTGCTTTGCTCACTACCTCTCCACCCACACCTGTGGACACCTCTGGGTGCAGCCAGGTGGCTGGGCTCAACAAGCATCCTCTGTCTCTGACAGTCCTACTGCCTGCACAGCATTCTGGGCATGTTGAAGGCAGTTAGGCCCATGAAAGGGTAACTGTCAGCCTGTGGCCACCTGTCTTCAGAGCTTCTGCTAAGGGGCAGGGTTGACCCTAAGCAGACAGTGGCCGCCACTGCAGCAGGTGGAACAGATACTGAGGCAGCAGGGTGTGATGAAAAGCCTGGACTCCCTTCTCTTCCCCAACACTGGTCCCTGGCCCCACAGAGCCCATTCCTTGGAAAATTGCCTTTGTGATTGTGTGACACTTGGGAAAGAATAATAGCATGTTTCTCCTAGGAGCTTCTTTGTGGAAAAGATAATATGTCAGGCAAGAGGGAGAGAGGTGGAGGGGCAGGAAGGAAACTCTGCAGCTGACACTGGCTTGGAGCTGTTTTCCTAGCTCTGGGTGCCCACTGCTGAGGTAAATGAAGCCTTGCACCCATCTGCTAAATAGTGGGCAGGCAGCAGGGCAGACACTGAGGGAGCTGAACCCCCCAGTGACTCAGACACCCAGAGCTGGCTAATCCAGTGAGGCTCATAAGAAGGTGACAGAAAAAGGAAGTGCAAAGGGAATGACTAAGAAGGAAGTAATTGTGAGGCTGGTGTGACAGCCCCAGGTGGGAGAGGAGCAAGCCTGTTATTAGGAATGATGAACACAGAAGAGCGATGTCATTCCGCAGGGGCCCTGACTATCTCTGTCTCCAGTCTGGCACAAGTGGGCCTGCATCAGGAGAGAATCACATGGGAACCAAGTGCGCAGGACAGATGCAGCATTGACGCTGCTGGAGCCTGAGCCAGAGAACTGACTGCTGGAGGGCTTTGGATAATGGGCTGGATTGGGAACCAGGAAGATCAAGAGGGTAATTATAAAGAAAATGTAGCAACTTGGCAGAAAATGTGGACAATTAAAAGGGAAAATCTATGGTATTCCACCTCCCTAATGGAAGTATTTTCATTTCCAGCCTTGCCCACACATATGTATTTGTACAGAATTTTCAGCAAACTCAAAATTCATACCTGCTTTTTAAAAATTCATCCCTACATCAGGAATATTTCTTAGTATTCTTTTATACCCTCTTTGTCACTGATAATTGCTATAAAATATCCCACCTATGGATAGACCACAATTAGTGGTAATATTTCTCTCTATTCTGTGGGTACATTACTTGCTTTTTTCAGATAGCTGTATTGAGATATAATTGGTATACAATAAATTGTGCATATTTAAAACATATAATTTGATAATTTGCACATGTGTAGACCCAAGAAATCATCACTACAATCAAGATAAAAACATACCCATCACCCCCTGTATCCCCTCCTGCCTCCTGTGGTCCCTCGTGTCTCTCTGGGTCATGTTTGTTTTGGAGACTGTTATTTTAGTGGTCCACAGTGCCTCCTTGCAGTCACACACTTATGTAGTCTCCTCCCTGTGTCCTATGTTCTGCTTTAAAGAAGAGGATATAAGGGCCGGGGATTTAGCTCAGTGGTTTTGCCACCCACAGCGCAAGCGCAAGGACCCAAGCTCCCCCGGTACCAAAAAAAAAAAAAAAAAGAAGATACACTAGTTTCAGCTCTGGCCTTAGAAAGCACTTGGAGCATATGCTTTTGCAGAATGTTTCTTCTTGGAACCTTGCTGCCATTCTGTGAGGAAGCTCAATTCAAGCAATGTCAGAGAAGAACAAAGTTCCCTGACTGACAGCCCCATCTGACCTCCCAGATGGTAGCTAGGACACACAGACAGACATTTGGGCCTGCCAGGCATCCCTCTGCTCCAGCCCACACCACATGGGGCCAAACAACTGCCGAGTAAACCCACAGAACTCCTCGAAATGAGTTATAGTTGAAGTCACTAAGTTTTGCAGTGGTTTGATGTGCAATCATCATTAACTAAAGTAGACTGAGAACACATGCAATCAATGTTACGATGGATTCTCATTCTCATTCCATGTGACTCTCCACCTTTTAGCTCCTTTACAGATAAATTTACTTAGTTACTTTATTTTTTTATTCATTGCACTGGGGATTGAACCAAGGCCCCCAAAAGAGGTATTCCCATTGTCTACAGTTAAACTTTTTGACTAATTACTTACACTTGCTATCTATCCTGCCACACTTTGGGTCCACTTTTACTTAGAACTAGGATTCTGATCTTATTACTCCTTGAAAATGCTCTCACCGGGGTCACCAGCTTATTCTTTGCAGCTTAATCAAGAGGATAGTTTCAGTCCTTATCTTATTTGATCTATCAAACCTGCATTTCACTTTGTTAGTCAATTCCCTCTTAAAATTGTCTTTTTCCTGCATGTGATATCATGAACCACATTTCAGTCTGAAATGTTCAGATTTCAGAGACCCAAAGAAATAATGACTTTAAAAGCATAGGATTTTACCCTACTGTCCCACACAAACATGGGAGCTGGGTTGTTGACTTTGCTCTGTGACACTGTCATAGGCCCACATTTTTTCTAGTCCTTGCTTCGCCATCCCTAGGCATTCCACCTGAGCTAGGTTTGGTGGTACTTGCCTGTAATCCCAGGGCTTTGGGAGGCTGAGGCAGGAGGATTGCAAGTTTGAACACAGCCTGTACAACTTAGCAACTTAGCAAGAGCCTGTCTCAGAATAAAGCAATAAAAGTGTGTGTTGGGGGGTAGAGACATAGCTCTGTGATCCCCAGCAATACTGAGAAAAGGAGAGACCTAGGTGTGCCACCTGTCTACATGGTCCAAGATAGCCCTTCCCATGGCTACATTCCCCACTGGAAAAAGGGAAATACACAGGGAGTGTATGCCTTTCTTTTTTTTTTTCTTTTTCTTTTTTTCCCTGTACTGAGGATCAAACTCGGGACCTTGTCCTTGCAAAGCTTGCAGGCACCACTGAGCAAAATCCCTGGCCCCAGTGCCTCTTTCTTTTCAGAGAATAAATTGTAGCTGTACCATCGTGTTCCAGTCCTTTAGTCAGATATAGCCACATGGTCACGCTGCCTGCCAGGGATTTTAGCTGGGTAGCCATCCACACAGCTCAAAATTCTACCCCCACAGAAGAAAGGGAGAGTGGGTGCTGAGGCAACCAGTTGTCTCTGCCAGACCCGTGTGACTATTCCTTCTCAGTCTCCCTTGTGAGCTTCTTTTACTCTGAGCACTGCAATCTTCATATACCGCGAGCCTCACCCATCTGTCTGCCTTTCTCACTCTACTCTTCCTCCTGGAGGCCGGTGGCCTGCGGAGCATTCTCAGTGTGCGCCCCCGCGGCCGGCCTGCCAGCCTCCTCTCACCTCCTTGCTCCCAGGCCCCCCGTGTCTCTAAGGAGAAGACGGTCTCTGTTAATATCAGCTTACTTCACCTGGAGAGCTTAGGATCCAGAAGTATTTTTTCCAAATTTAATAGAAATACTTTAAAAAATAGAAAAAAGTTCTGTTTTGGGGTTATAGATGACTTCAAAAAAACTTATCAAAGTGTAAGAAGAGTCTATGGGGAAAAGCCACATGGAGTCTGAATTTCCCGGGCGTGGTTAGTAACGTATCTTCCGTGCCATGCAGCGCTCTACACATCCCACTGTCTGTGTAATGTACAGCACGAATTTGTAAGGAAGGTACTGTCTAGAGGTTAGTACCGAGGGAGGTGGTAGCCAGATTGGGGAGGTCACCCACCAGAGCCACAAACCTAGCAGAGGTGATGTGGGAGCTGCAGCATGTGGGTCGCCCACTTCTGCACTGTGCGCCACCTGCAGGCGTCCAGATATACCAGACAGAGTTTGCTGGCTAGACGTGTCATAAAGGGGCCTGGTTTCCTGAAGGTAGGGATGCTCATAAACAAAGTGCAACTGATGGTCTGTGAGTGAGAATGTTGGAAGAGATTGTTGACCCTTTTATCATATGATATTCCTTTTTGCCACTGATAGTTTTTCTTGCTCTGAAGCTGCTGTGTCTGAAATTAATGCAGCTACTCTAGCTTTCTTTTGATTAGTGCTAACATGATATATCTTTCTCCGTTACTTTACTTTTATCCTCTGTGTCTGTATATTTAAGATAAATTTCATATGGACAACATATAGTTGGGTCTTGCTTTCTGATTCACTCTGACAATCTCTGTCTTTTAATTCTTTTATTTGGACTGTTGCCACTTCAAGAGATTATTGATATGGTTAGATTGATATTCACCTTATTTGTACTTATTTTCTATTAATTTTCCTTGTTCTTTCTTTTTATTTTGTTTGTTTGGATAGCTATGTAGTCCAGGCTAAATGTGAAATCGAGATCCCCTTGCCTCAGCCTCTTGAGTGCTGGGATTATAAACATTTACCACTGTGTTTGGCCTTTGTTCTTATTTTCATCTTTCACTGTTTTTTTTTTTTTTTTTTTTGACAATCTCCCTTTAATATAAAGTTGGTTTATCTACATACAGAGGTGGGAAACCACCCTATCTTTCACACTTTTTCTGCCATTGTGGTATTTATTTGAATGCTATATATGATTCCATTTTCTCTCTTTTCTTAGCATTAAATTATAATCTTTTTAAAATGGTTTTTGAGTGGTTGCCCTAGAATTTGTAATATACATTTACACCTAATCATAGACCACTTGGATAGTATAGTGTCCCACAGTACAGTGTGGAATGGGTTGAAGAAGGGGAAATGGAACATTATTGTTTAATGGGTACAGAGTTTCTATTTGGGATGATGCAAAAGTCCTGGAAATGGACAGTGGTTGTACAATATTGTGAATATACTTTCTCTCCCTGAATAGTACCCTTAAAATATTTTTAAATAGTATATTTTATGTTATGTATATTTTGCCTCTATTAAATAAAAAAGCAAGAAGTAAAGAAAGAAATGTAGAGGAGACAAGAAATAGAAGAGGAAGAGCAAAGAAGGCAGGCATGCGTCTGGTGAGGTTCCTGCTTACTAACACCACAGCTAAACTTGGCGTTGTAATAATCTATTAAAAAATAAGCCAGCCAGTCCTCAGCCTCGCAACTGTGAATTCTCAGCTGAATAAGGAAGTATTTCATTTTGTTTAATTTGCATATTCATGAAATGCAAATATCAGAGTGGTAGGAAGTGTATGGGGGAGGTGCCCCCAGCAGAAAACACTTGGTTGAAAAGTTGATCACTGTGCCTTGGTGTGAAGGGCATGAAGATGACAGACGAAGAGACATAAGGTCTGATGAAATTCAGAGGCAGTTCATTCCAAAGATCCAAGGACAGACAGAAATGTGACAGCAGACACGTGGCAGCAGGCTAAGTGGGTGGAATGAAGAGACACGTCTTTGTTTAAAGTTCATTTGAGACTGGTGTCAGTAGAACAGCAGCGAGAGGGAAGGCGGAAAAACGTTGGCAGGAAAAGCGCTGATCTTCACATCACCCGTGGGGGAGCCTGCTGCAAATCCAAACATGTCCTTCAAAACTCACATGCACAACTCTTTGTTTCTGCAGACAGCTCTGGTAAGATTGGAGTGTTGTGTAGCTTTCGTTTTTTCTTGAAAGAAAAACAGTTTTGTGTATAGTTGACCAAATATGAACCCAGGCTTGTATTAGATTCCCCTGGCATTGTCTTTAAATGCTGCCAATCTCGGCCTGCTGGCTCAGATTTCAGATAGAACAAGTACTAAGTGGGCTTTCCCAGGTCATCTTGACCTTTCTGTCTCCTAACAGCCCTCTCCTCCTCCTACTCATTCTCTTCCCCAGCCAGGCAACTTTTCAGATGGTTCAGTCTTCCCAGTGCTCCTAAAAACCTGGAGAAAGCAACACTGCAGAGTAAGGACTGAGCGAGTTGAAGGCCTTCTTAGAGAAGGGACTGGAAGGAGGCAGGACTCCCTGACCTTCCTGACAGCCGGAAGTCAGTGTTAAGAGCTCCCACACAACCTTGGCCTGGCCCTGTGGGAGGAGGGCCAGAATCCATCAGGCGTGTCTACTACGGGCAAACCACAGGGGACCAGTGTCGTTTGAACTACCTATTTGCTGATTTTGGACGGGACCTAGTCCCTCTCACTGGTCTCTTACCTTTCAGTTATAGTCACATCCAGTCAATCTTTGCTGGGGTCCAATTCTATGCAAGGTGGATGTATTGGTTTCCTAAGGCTGTCCTAACAAATTACCACAAGCTGCATGGCATAACACATCAGAAATTCATTCTTACATAGTTGTGGTGGTTAGAAGTCTGAAATCAAGGTGTAGGTATGGGTTCCTTCTGAGAGTTGAAGAAGTTGAAAAGCTCTCCTAGCTTTTGTTGTGGCCACCAGTTCTGGGTGCTTCTTTTTTTTTTTCTTTCATTAACTTTATTGGTACATTTTAGGTATACAATACAGTTACATTCATCATTGGGATCTTATACCTTTATATGATGTATCTTGGTTCTTATTTTTTTCCTCATTCCCCTGCCCTCCCTTCAACCCCTCCACCCCTCCTTATTTACAAAGATTTTGTTTCCATTTTTTTCTTTTCTCATATTTTTTCCTTTCCCTTCTTTCCTTTCTCCACCCCTCCCACTTCCCCTACCCCTTTAGACCTTTTCTTCCTATTTCACAATATCAATTATACATTTTCATCCTTATTTACACTTTTAGTTTTTCATACCAAAGAAACTATTCAGTATTTATACATGTGTGTCCTATTTATTTTACTTAAGAGTATGGCCTCAATGTGCATCCACTTAGCTATAAATGTCTCTATTTTCTCATTCTTTATGGCTGAGTAGTACTCCATTTTATAAAATAAAACAAAACACATCTTTATTCAGTCTCCAGTTGATGGGCAATTGGGCTGTTTCCAAGTTTTAGCTATTACAAACTGTACCACTATAAACATGGGTGCACATATATCACTGCGGTATGATTCTTTTTTTTTTGTTTTTGGTACCGGGATTGAACTTGGGTCCTTGTGCTTGCGCAGCAGGCAGCAAAACCACTGAGCTAAATCCCCAGCCCAGTATGATTCTTTTAATTCTTTTGGGAAGATACCCAGCAGAGGAAATCCTAGTTGTTTGAGGTATCTCCATACTGATTTCCACAGTGGTTGCACCAGCCTGCACTCCCACCAGCAGTGGAGAAGGGTTCCTTTCTCCCCACAACCCCGCCAACATTTGTTATTGGTTGATTTCTTGATAGCAGCCATTCTTTCTGGAGTGAGGTGGCATCTCAGTGTTGTTTTCATCTGCATCTCTCAAATGACCAGTGATGTTGAACATTTTTTTGTATGTTTATTTGCTACTTTTACTTCTTTGAGAAATGTCTGTTCATTTAAGATCCCCATTTTTGAATTGGGTCTTTATATTTGGGGGGTCTGACTTTTTTCAGTTATTTATATATTCTAGATAGTAGACCTTTGCCTGAGGAACAGCTGATAAAGATTTTTTTCCCACATTGTAGGTTGTCTGTTAGCTCTGTTGGTGGTTTCTCTTGCAGTGCAGAAGCTTTTTAATAAGATGAGATCCCAGTTGTTGTGTTGATTCTTTGTGCTAGCTCCCGTGCTACTGAGGATCTGTTCATAAAGTCTTTTCCTATGCCAATGTCTTCAAGAGTTTTACCTAACTTATCTTCCAGCAAGTTTAGTGTTTCTGTCTTAATATTTAGATCTTTAATCCACTTTGATTTTAGTTTACTGCATGGTGAAAGATAGGGGTCTAATTTTAATCTTTGGCAAGTTGAAATCCAGTTTTTCCAACACCATTTATTAAAGAGGCTATCTTTCTACCAGTGAGGATGGTTGGCTCCTTTATCAAAGATGAGGTAGCTGAGTATGTCTGGAATTGTACAAACAAAAGATGCACAACATCTTCTAATCTAGTCCACTGATCCTCAGGTCTGTTTCTTTGCCAGTATCATGCTGTTTTTTACCACAGTGGCTTTGTAGTATAGTTTCAAGTTGGGGACTGTGATATGCCCTGTCATGTCTCTGTTGGCTAGAATTGCTTTTGCTATTCTAGGACTCTTCTGGTTCCAAATGAATTTTCGGATTGTTTTCTCTAGTTCTGTGAAATATATCGTTGGGATTTCAATTGGGATTGCATTGAATCTGTATAGCAGTTTTGAAAGTACAGCCGTTTTCACTATATTGGTTCTTCCTACCCAGGAACAGGGGCTGTCTTTCCATTTTCTTATATCCTCTTCGATCTCTTTTTTCAGAGTGCTGTAGTTTTCAATGTAGAGGTCTTTTGTTTCCTTCATTAGATTGATTCCTAGATATTTCATTTTTTTGGGATGCTATTGTGAAAGGAATTGTTTCCCAAATTTCTCTCAGTGAGTCTGTTGTTCATGTAGAGGAAAGCTATTGATTTTTGTCTGTTGATCTTGTATCCAGCTACTCTACTGAATCTGTCAGTTAAGTCTAGAAGTCTTTTGGTGGAGTTATTTGGGTCTTCCATGTAGAGTATCATTTCGTCAGCAAATGACAGTTTAACTTCTTCCTTTCCTATCTTTATTCCTTTTATTTCTTTCTCTTGTCTAATTTCTGTGGCTAATGTTTCCAGAACTATATTGAACAGGAGGGTGATAATGGACTCTGGGTACTTCTTGACATACGGCTGCATCATTCCACTCTCTGCCTCCATCATCATATGGCATCATGTGGCCTTCTGGTCTTGTATCTTCTCATCTGGGTGGTTTGTTTGTTTCTTTGTTTGAGACAAGGTCTTGCTGTGTAGTCCAGGCTGTCCTTGAACTAATGATCCTCGTGCCTTAGCCCCCATGTGCTGAGATTACAAGCCCTATAATTCTTTTTTTATAAAGACACACATCATATTGTATTAAGAGATCACCCTATCCCAGTATGACCTCATCTTAACTAATTATATCTATAACAACTCTATTTGTAAATAAGGCCCAATTCTGAGGTTAGGACTTTAGTGTCTTTATAGACAACACAATTCAATTCACAGTAATGACTAAAGCTAAAGTGTTCACTGAAGCCACCTTGGTGCAAGGACAGGATTGCATTGAAATCTGCCTCTTCTGCTCGTGTAAAGAAAACTAGGATGATAGGGGAATGCTTTGTTTTAACCTGAGGAACTGTACTCTGGGTTATGAGAACTGGGGACAGAGTTTTCTCCAGACTCCCAGGCTCTGGGATTCAGCTGGGCATGGTCAGAAGGGGCTTGAAGTTCCTCCTGATGCCTGTACCCATGGATGGCCCCACAAAGAGGTAACCGCAGAGAATTCCATCTCATTCTTAGCCCTTTAACATGAGAAAACACAAATAAAGCTAAATATTTCTACCTTTCCACATTTTAAGTTCATGAGGACAGGCCCTGCTACAGTTTGTACGTATTTCTCCAAAATTCATGTTAAAATTTGACACCAACATGACAGTGTTAAGAGGTGGGAGTGTTTAGGAGGTGATTAAATCAGGAGAGTGGAACTGTTTTGAGTGGTATTAATGACCTTATAAAAGAGATTCAAGATGTTCATCTCTTTTTTTATCTTTCTAGCATGTTGGAGAAAACCGTGATCGAGGTGCCATGCTGCAAGCAATGATCTGGCCCTCACCAGATGCCAACCTACCAGCACCTTCATCTTGGACTTCCAGCCTCCAGAACCATGAGAAATCAATTTCTATTATCCATAAATTACCCAGTCAATGGGATTTTCTTATAACACCAGAAATGAATTAAGACAGCCCCAGAAGTTCCTATAAGTCCATAAAGAATCCAGAACTTACTTTTTGAGCCTCGGTTTATTCATCTGCAAAATGGGAGACATTAGCCTCTACAGGAAATGTAGGGCTTTTTTCTCTTCTCACTTCTCTCCTCAGCCTGCAGTCCTGGCAGTCAGCCTGCAGGCAGGCAGAACTGCTGGCCTATGGTGCTTGCAATAGGTTGGGTTAGGTTGACAAGGGTGGTGTGTCCTTACCTCTCTCCGTGGAGACAGTACTCATGTTTTTCTTTGCTCTGGGCCCTCGGGACCACTGTAAGCTCTTCTCTCCTTCTGAGCTCACTGCCAGCTGCAGACCGCTCTCTTCTCCTTACCTCCTCCCTGTGCATACTCACCATCCCCTTCCTGTGCTCTCAGTCACTTGCTCAGGCTAACCACCCTTGGTCACCACGAGAAAGTAACTCTGAGGCATGAGTCTGTTGTCAACTCTCAGAGAAGCATCTCAGTGCTGTCCTCCCTCCCCGTGCTGTGCACTAACTAGTTCCCTCCAGGCCTCCTCCAGCAGCTCTTTCAAGCCCCAGACACCCCTTCTTTCCACCTGTTCCTCGTTGATCCCCCACCCTCATCATGATCCATTCCCAGCAAGCTCACAAAGACACTGGTGAGTACACTTGAATGTGCTTATGTGAATGAAGAGCTTTTAAACAATAGAAAAAGAGTGGGCTGTGCCTACCCCTGAGATTTGTTTTGAGCTACCATGAAAAAAAAATGCAGCTCTATGTTCCATAGCTTTGTTTTTGTCCATTTGCTTCTCAGTGGAGTCCCTGCCATGGACTAATCCTTTGACAGTGATGGATCTGATCCTGATTATTGGTGGACAGGTGGGATGTCAAATGTGTCCCTACCATTGATTTTGCTCAGTGGCATCCTTTCCATTCTGGTAATGGATCTCTAGGCCTGTACTGTTCACTACATTTCTCTGGTATTGTTGATTTCTGTGAAATTTTTCAAATCAACTAAACATAGCATCTTGACTCACCCTCCTCCCGCTTTGTAAAGTAATATGAAAAAAATCAGCAAATGCCTTGCCTGATTGGTTTCCAGAAGCCTTTGATTTCATTTTTGCATAATAATCTCTGACCCCTGTGGGCAATGTAGACTAACAACTTGATACAGAGACTGAAAAGCTAACAGTGTATGTTGGTTTTCTGGGGAAGGAGGTATACAGCCCTCTCTTTGCTACCCTAATCCCTGCAAAGAAGGCCAAGAGGGTCTGTGGGTGTAGCTCAGTGGTAAAGCACTTGTCTAGCATATGTGCAATCATGGGATCAATCTCCAGCACCCCACCCACCTCCCCACACACAAATACAGCAAAACAAAAAATAAAACCCAGAAATATTCTAATTTATTTTCTGTTTTTTGGAGACTGTTTCGCTATGTAGTTGAGGCTGGCTTGATCTTACTATATAGCCCAGGCTCACATCAAACTAAGTGCCCTCCCACCTCAGCCTCCTGAGTGCTGGGTTTACAGGTGCGTGATATCATGTCCAGCTGTAATTTATTTATTTTAATTGACAAAAATTATATATATACTTATAATGTACAACATGATGTTTTGAAATACACATACACTGTGCAGTGGCTGTGTCAACATTATGTCGTGGCTAACATGCATTTCCTCACATACTGATCAGTTATTTGTGGTCCAATTACAAAAATTTGAATCAACAGTGGGCATCTTCAAGATACAATCATTCCTAAGTCTGAGAAATGATGCCCTATGTTATGTAATTTTCACATAAAACCTTAGGAATATGTATTTTTAATCCCATTTTATAGATAATAAAACCAAGACCCAAAGACATTAAGTGATCTGCCCAAACCCACATAGCTAATAAAAAATGGAGCTGGGATTTGAATCTGGTCCAGACGGAAGCCCATGATTTCCACACTGACTCCCAAGTTAGCAGCACAGGACTTGAGAATAACACTGTGCCTCTCCAAGTCTCATCTTGCACTTGACCTTTCACTGCCATGTGCCTAGTCAAATCTACACACCTCAGATTGTAGAGGGACCCAAAGCAAGAGGGAGGAATCCCAGACATGGGAAATGGGCCTCAGCAAGAACTGGAATCCAGGGTGACTGCAGGAAGATTCGTGTTCAGAACTGGTACAGACGATTTCTAATTTACATTGTTGGTCCCTTAGTTTTTGTGAGCTGGCCTGGGAATCCAACCATCATTTACTATCTTGTTTTTATAGATAAATAGCGCACAAGTTTCAATAAACTTTTGGAACCAGGTTGATGTCATACAAACTGCTCTTGTTAGGACTTGGTGTGATTGGTGATGAATCTGCTAAGGTGGTAGGTTTGTGTCTCTTACAGCAGATCAGCTTTCTCTCTGTGCTGTGACACATGGTGACACCTAATTCAGCTTGCTACATACAGGAGTCCCTGGGGTTTCAAAGGGCTTCATACAGGTTCATCAGCACACCTGAAGCAATAAGACCTGAAATGTTTTTGTGGGTTTTTGGGGGTTTTTTTTTTGGTACTGGGGATTGAACTCGGGTCCTTGTGCTTGTGAAGCAGGCGGTGGAACCACTGAGCTAAATTCCCGGCCCAAGACCTGAAATGTGAAGTACCTGGCTAAAGAAAAGTTAAGCAATGCACAGAAAAATTGGAAGAAAATACACTAAAATCTTGACAGTGATTGAGTGGAGCAATATTTCAGGAGACTTAACTTTTTTCTTTTTGTGGTATTGGGAATTAAACCCAGGGCCTTATACATGTTAGGTAAGTGCTCTACCTCTGAGCCACATCCCCAGATCATTTATACTTTTCTATAATATAAAAAACCCTCTATTATTTTGATATAAAAATATTTTTGGATGAAAGAAAAAGGACTTTATAAAAATCACTCTGCCAGTAGGGAGGGACGCTATTGCCACACACAGCCATCTGCCATATCTTCTTAAGTGTCCCACAGTGTGAGAAGACAATAGAAGCCACAGATGGGATGTGGAATAAAATATGTACAACTGTGAGAGCTGGGGCATGTTCCAAGGCATTTGCTAAAGGTATAGGCAGTGACACTTCTTTGTTTCTTCCCTCTTGACTCTCATCCAACTCTGGAGTATTCCTTCCCATCCCTCTAAGCTTGGGCTCCCTCCCCCGCTCCTGGAACTGGTACAAGAACAGGAAGCTTAGGTGGTCCTAAAATGAAGGCACAGGCAGCTTCTTAACCTACAGTGGTTGTCATGCACCCGTTGACTCTTTTGCCACTTGCTGCTGCCACTATTGTTGGCTACACACTCTGGGAGGACCCTTTTCTGCTCTGGCTGCAATGGTGTGCTCGTGTGAGGCACTTCTTTGCTGGGTAGATTCTCCCTGAAAACCTTTGCTGCAATCATGGGCTCCTCCACCCATATATTTACAAAACTTCCCAGTGGGCCCCACAAATTCCACATACCATGGACCCCTTGCTAGTACTGATGCTCTCTCAGCCCTTCAAGCCATCAGCTCAAATTCCTAGGCTCTAACTTCTGACCTCCCTAGGTGGGTCCAGAATCACCAACTAAAGACTTAGGTGAGTGGTGGTCTTTTCAGCAGCCTTTAAAACACAGAAAAACAGACCATTCCGCATGGAACAAAGGAGTGCAGAAATTGAGAATGCAAAAGCTTGGATCTTCTCTCTGAAGGAAAATGAGGAAGTTACCATTTTATTCTTTTGCTCAGGAGTCCAAAAGCAGCAAAATAAATTACTAAATATGTGTTTATGTTTAAGTAAAATATGTAACTCAATAAACAACCCCAAGTGCAGAGAGGTATCTGGGGGTAGTGGTGGGCCTAGGGAACCATTGTTCCTATTCCAACACATTCTTCCAATGATGTACTTCTCAATAATTTTTTTAAAAATTGTACTAAAATAAATTTGGGGTCTTAATCACTTTTTAGTGGCATTAAGCATGTCCACATGATTGTGCCACCATCCAGCTTTAGAACATTTTCATCTTCTAAACAGAAACTCCATCTATTAAGCAATAATTCTCTATTCTCTACTCTCCATTCACCCACCATTTTCTTTTCTGTTTCTGTGAGTTTGACCGGGCTGGATACTTCATTGCTATAGGTTGGATCTGGAAGGTCCTCCCAAAGCCCATCAGTTAAAGGCTTTTTCCTTGATTGGCACTATGGACAGGTGGTGGAAACTTTAAGAGGTGGGATGTGGTGGGATGGTGTAGGTCACTGGAAGTGTGTCCTCAAAGAGGACTATGGGTCTCTCATCCCTTTCTCCTTCACATCTCAGCTACAAGGTGAATATCTTTACTGGGCCACACACTTCTGCCTTGAGGTGCTGCCTCCCCACAGCCCAAAACAGTGAGGCCAATTAATGATGGACTGAAATCTCCGAAACTGTGAGCTGAAAGTATATTGATTATCTCAGGTATTTGTTACCATTACGGAAAGCTGACTACACACTCAAATAAGTAGAATAATACAATATTTATCTCTGTGAGGCTGGACTATTTAGCTTAATATCAGGTCTTCATGGTTCATCCATGCTGTAGTGTGTCATAACTTCCTTCTTTTTTAACCTGAATAACATTCCATTGTATGTATATATTAAATTTTGTTCATTCTTTCATTCACTGATGAACATTTGCACCTTTTGGCTATTGTGAATAATGCTGCTGTGGACACAGGTGTACAAATATCTCTGAATCCCTGTTTTCAAATCTTTTGGATTTGAACAACTTTTCTGAAAGCATTATGTTGACATAATTGCCATTAAGTCCATGGTGAAGATCACAAGGTAAAATTAAGACAATAAGAAGTGGAGAAGTTGGTTCAGGGCAGCTCCTTTTTCTTGCTCACTCTTTGGCTGATGGCAGCAGTTCAGCTCCCTTGCGCTGCCTCTGAGCATAATTTTCACAGTGATTCACCCAGATCGGGGTTAAAAATCCCTCTCTGAAAACCCAAAATTTAAAGTGCTCCAAAATCCAAAACTTTTTGAGTACCAACATGACACCACAAGTGGAAAATTCCACATCTGACCTTGTGACAGGTCACAGTTGAAACACAGGTAACAATACAAATATTGTATAAAATTGCCTTCAGGCTATAAAATACAAGTGAATTTCATGTTTAGACTTGTGTCTCATCCTCAAGATAGGCAAAAGCCCAAATATGCAGAAGTCAATTATGCATATGCAAATATTCTAAAATTGGAAAAAATCCAAGATCTAAAACACTTGGGATCCCAAGGCTACCAGGCTTTGTGGAACCAGACAGAAGATGAGTTTTCTGCAGTAAAAGGGAAAGAGCCTCCCCTCTCTGGTTTTGCAATACACTATCACTCTGTGTGTGTGTGTGTGTGTATGGGTGTGTTTGGACTAAGCAGTATTGTTTGGGCATTTCACCTCCATGCTCCAGCAGCCTATAATCATATTCCAGTATCACAGCTCACTTTACAAAAACAACTTGATCAGCATCATTCTCTTCTAGAATAGCTCAAACATTGTCCATCAAACCAGAGAAAATCACAGCCACCCATCTTCCCTCTCATGACCTAGAGCTCCCCAATTCTAGGCACCTACCACCAAATCTGGGTAAAAGATTCCAGGCCTTTCAAAGAAATTATAGACACCTTTGGGTCTATCTGCCTTAGCAGGTCTCCAAAGAAACAAGAACACAGCTAAGATCCTTTGTTTAGGCTCAACAAGGTCATCTTATTAATAATCTGTAGTGTTCTCAGTTACAGATGGAGAAAAACATGAATGCGTGCATAAGAGAGGCAAAATCAAGTGAGGTAGATTATAACATGGCAGCAGTATACAGAGATGCCAAATGAAGCTTCCTGGCCACACAAGGATGGCTATAGTATTAAGAGGTGAGGACAGGACAGATTTTGGCATGGAGGACCAAGGGAAAGGGCAGATCTTAGAGATGTTCCTCTGGACATGGTAGCAAGCTGCTCATGGATAAGCCCTGTGAGTCCTTGGCAGAGGCACTTGTATTGAATCTGAAGTTCTCTGAGCTCTTTCAAAAGCATTGGTGGTAATCCAAGTCTATTATTACTGCTGTGTTCTCATTTCCTCTTCTTTCTTCTTTTTCTTGTTGCCCACACTAATGCAAATGGCTTACCTGATATTTTATATACAAGCAACTCAGATATTTTTAACCACAGTGAGGTCACATCCTAATACTATTAATAGGCCTCTTGTTCATTTCAATAAGAGTACAAACTCCAATTTTCTACATGGATCTTAATTAGGCTTGAATAAACACATAATTTCATCATTTCCTTTCATATTTATAAGCATCACATCATGCTAACATTTCTCTGGAGGTCCAAATGATTTGATGGAGTAGTGGATGGAAGGAATGCTCACCCCTACTTGTCTGCCTTATCGTTTGCCTTTTATTATCCTCCTTCTGTGCAGCTTTCCCCAAACACAGTCACCCTGTGAGTCAGTCAGAATGCACACTGCACACTTTCTGAAGTGGCTGCAAAGAGCTATCCTCTTGCTCCATGGCAAATCTGTCATTCAATAGCTGGTCATTTTTCCTCACCTATGTAATGAAGCTTATAATTTATTACAAGCTTGGTCCAAGGCCTAATTTCTGTTTATAAATCCTGTCATCATTGGATGAACTGTGCTGTTTAAGGGCTAAGATCATAATGAAACTCTGGTTTGACAATTTCCAACAGTGGGAACTGGAAATACAAAAGATGCAGTCTTTACTGTGAACAAAGAGGCTAAGGATGACCAGAGTTACTTCTTCTGAGCTATTGGTGGAAGTTGCCTCCTTTATCCTCTATGGTATCATTTCCAAGCCTGGATCCTCACACATTTATTGAATAGCTTGTCTTGAGATTGCTTCCAGTGGTCTTTATTTTGGATCTTTCAAAATGCCACCTTTTCTAAGAAGTTCACTGAAATTAAGCAGAAGTGAAGTATAATGATTTTCCTCCTTTATTCTGCTTCCTTAAAACAGTTTCTCACCTCGCAAAATTAGGACAGTTACTTACTTTGCTCATCTCCAGATGAGTCCTTTTACCTACAAATGTGTTATTGTAACATTTTCTAGAACATAAATGGCTGAAGGTACCAGGCAGGGGTGGCACAGAAGATTACTAAAGGAATAGGTACTTTGTCCCATTCAAGTTTGTGTTCTTTAGGGGCCAGAACATAGTAGGTACAAGTAAAGGGTGGATGGATTGATTTAATAATGAAGTGGCAATTATTTTTTTCATCTGAAAAGACCCTGAGGTGCTTTACATGATAACCACTATCTTTTAGAATATGGAGTCTGTTATGTTTCAAAAAAAGAAAGTATAAATAAAACAACTTGATCTACGGACAAACAATAATGAAGCCAGAAAAGCTCAGCTCTGAATGAACACTGACAATAATCCAGCCATTGATTTCTTAGTATCAGAAACTTAGAGAAATACTGAGTTGCTACCTTGGTAGTGATTTCAAATTGCGTTTTTCTCTGTCACTTAGCTTTGACAAGCTAGTATTTTCTGTAACCTCAAATCACAATGGTCAGAAAAACAGAAAAATATATTGTAACAAGAGGTGTACATTGCCACAACATTTCTCAAAGTTGTTTCACCTGGCAGCAGCCACAGGAGGGATCAGTGGCAAGGTGTATTGTTAATATTGTAAATATCCTCTTGTTGGGCGTTTGCAGTATACAGTTGTATATTAAAGAGTCTGAGAAGTTGATCTGCTAAATATATTTGATCAAAAAATCCTATTTTCATATGATGTCTATTACTTTTATACAGAACTGACTTTAAGAAACACTACTCTGCCTTGAAATCTACACATAGCATTTTAATGCATATGAAGCAGGGATTTGCAACTAGCAATACATCTGTGCCAGAAATGACATGCAATCCCTGGCCACCAATGTATCTTCCCTTCTCCTAAAAGATGTCCTTGACCATCTGCCATAAGAATTAGCATTTAGCAGCATACTTTGTAAGTGAGGCTTTGCAGGTAGACCAGAAGGCCCAGAAAGTGGGACACTTCATACATAGTTTTACAAAGGATGGCAAATTTGGAATAGAGCCACCAAGCCTGTGCTGTTTAGTTATTCCTAGAGGCACAGTGATGTTCTGTTTGTCAGGCTAGCCACAGGATGAGTGACAGCCCTGCAAAGCTACCTGACACTTATATCAGAGACTGGGACATTGGCTGCAAACATTGGGTTTGAGGGACTGTTACAGTATTTATTCTCTGTTAATTTGAAGTAGGTCCACAACCTATCAGACAATGTGGGGAACTGTGCTCAGTGTTTGCTACAAAATTCAAATCATCCCAGGGGTTGTGCAGGTTTCGAGGGCAAAAATATGCACCAGATACCAGTGCTTGAAGCAGGTTCCTATCCTGATGGCAGGGAGGTTCTCCTGGTGTGTTCCCCGAGGTGTTTCTCCCTCCCCTCTATCCTTCCCCCCAGAGTCCTTTCCTCATCAGTCAAGCCAAATGATCCTTGCCTCAGGGAAGTAGAGACTCTACAGAAAGTGGAGAAAATGCATTTAATAATGTGTTTTGCTTTTCAAAAAAGCTCAGTAACAAGGAACATCCAGGCTGGGGATGATACAGTTGGGAGGACACCAGTTGAGGGGGTACAGTTTCCTCCTCCCTGAAGCCTCCCACAGACTGAGGATTCCCATGCAGAAAGGAGAGTAGAGAGTCAAGAGGGGGATACTCCCAGGGGCCACAGATGGGCATGTGCCCTGCTTTTGGCTCCAGACTGAGACTCAGAGAGGAATAGGGTGACAGAAGCACTCAAAGGTCTGAGGGATCAGAATATGCAGGACATTTGTGAAAGTGGCAATAATGATATTGTGACCTGCAGACTCGACTGACTTCTCCATGAGAATGGATAGAATCCAGGAGCCTGTGAGTGGTGCTAACCTGGCACAAACAGAGCAAGGATAGAGAAAACAAAGTTATTCAGCAGTGTATCAACAACCCAAACAACAGGCCAGGTATAGAAAGGGCTTTTGGGTCGCCGTCCATCCTGCCACTCCCGGACCAGAGGTAGGAGCTTATGAGCCACTGTCCCACTGCACCTGGTCCAGAGAAAGGGGCTTCTGGGCCACCATCCAGCCCACTGCTCCCAGAGCAGAGGAAGAGGCTTCCCAGCGACCATCCCTCCCGCCACTCTCGGCCCAGAGGAAAGGGGTTTTGGGCCGCCGTCCATCCCACTGCTCCTGGCCCCTGTCCCACCTCTCCCAGCTCAGAGGAGGTGAGCGGCACAGGTGCCAACAGCACCCCCCTTCCCCAGTTGAAATGAGAAGACATGTAAATAAGTCTCAAAACCAGACTTCCAGATCACCTACAGCAACCCCAAAGGGAAATGAGATGGAACACTCT